>CABHPQ010156101.1:0-14557 GCA_902168405.1 Peromyscus aztecus
CCCAGTCACAAAGACTTAAAAAAATTATTGAACATTAAACTTGTTTTTATTCAACCTTTCCCCTGTGAAACCTGTGAGTACACATGAAGCTTAATAAGACTTATGTATGGACATAACTATGTGTGTTACTTAGAAGCCTGTTTAATATTTATGATCAGAATGTCATAAGTGCATTTCCATGTTCATATGTTTGCACAATAACATTGTAAACAAAAGCCTCATTTTCCTTACTTATTTGACCAGTTTATAATTGTTGGATATTTGTTTCTAATTTACAAACTAATTAATCATCATGACACCAAGGACTTGTGTACACATTTTTTACCCTTAATTTCTAAGGGGGTGGACTGGAAGGGTATTTCAGTGGTTAAGAGCCCTGGCTGCTCTTCCAGAGAACCTGGGTTTGATTCCCAGCATTCACAAAGTGACTCCGAATCACCTATAACTCCAGTTCCAGGGGATCTGGTGCCCTCTTCTGGCTTCTGCAGTCACCAGGTGGACACATGGTACATAGACATACACACAGGCAAAACATCCATACACATAAAATTAAAAAAACAAAGAATTCCCAAGAGTGCAATTGTTGACTCAAATCAAGCACGTATTTAGAGACTTTGATACGTACTGACCCTGACCAACCATCTTTCTTCAAATAGCACTCACCTGCCCCAGAAACTTGTTCACACTTAGTATTTTCATTAAGTTTAGTGTGAGCTGGTCAAATGAACAGAAAATTGTCTCCATTTTTGGGATATATATTTTTATATTCTTTCACAAGATGTAGGTTTTAAGGGTCTTGATTTATTGTTATTAATTCGCTAGAACTCTTCCATCTTATTTATATTAATAGTTTATTTCATATTTATATTTTCTTCTATTTTTTGAAGATATTATCTTAAATTTCTTGATGTATAAGATTTAATATCTATCATCTATATGTATGTATGTATGTATGTATGTATGTATGTATGTATGTATGTATCTATCTATCTATCTATCTATCATCTATCTACCTTACATCTATCTACCTATCTGTCTTTCTGTATCTATCTATTTATCTCTCCCTCTCTCTCTATCTATCTGTCTTTCTGTATCTATCTATCTATCTATCTATCTATCTATCTATCTATCTATCTATCTATCATCTATCCTCTAGCTACAGATTTCCATCTATATTTGTATCTATAATTATATCAGAACCAGCACTCTGCTTCATTTTTGGCTCTAGCCTTGGGCACTATGCTGCAAGAGCCTCTACTCTATCCCATCTTATTTGGAAGATATATAGGTTTTAATTTGCTAGCAGGAAATATGGCTTTATGTTTAACCTGGAATTTTTTTTCAAAGTATGTCTTAAGAATAATATCCCTGTAGGATGCTAACAGAGTTAACAAAATAATCTGTGGTCAAGTAAATTTAGGAAACACAAGATTTAAGCGAAGTGATCAGTCTTACAATGTATCACAGTGGAAAGTATGAACTGCAGTATGATTAAAGGCAGCAAAACCCCAGGAACACTCCTGCTATGAGTCAGCAGTGTATTCCCTAAGCTCACGATGGGGTTTGCACACAAAAGCATAACATGCAGCTGTACAGAAGCAGTGAGAAGGCTTGCTACAGCAGAAAACAGCCAGAATAGCTTGTGTGATATGCTTTGTGTTAAGAAAGGACAAAATTAGAACATATGTCTGTCTTTGTTAGATGTCAGAAGGAAACCCTGGAAGGATCACAGGAGACTGAGAACAGTGGTTCAGCACAAGGGAGTGAGTGGGTGTTGGAGAAAGGGAGGGAGACAGTGAGAAACCTCTCCTGCCTACCCTTTTATCCATTCTGTCTTTTAAGCCACACTTGTTACCTATAAAAACAAACTAACTTTTTTTTTAAGCAAGGGGGCTTAAATATACTCACAGCTCCAGTGTACAAACACACACTGTGCTTCTTCAGGAGGAGGTGGTAGTGGCTTGCAGAGAGATCCACAAGCTCATTTTAGTGCAGAGTTCCATAATACTTTGAGTTATTCAGGTTTCAAACAAATATGTAATGAGCCTTATGACTTGCCAAGCTGTCTTTAGTGTATTTTTATATTTTATATATTTTAGGTAGTATTTTATATACTTGAGTTTCTCTGTACAGTGTGTGTGTGTGTGTGTGTGTGTATGTGTGATGTGGTTTGTGAATGTGTGATGTGTATGTAGTTTGTGTGTGTGGTATTTAAATGTGTGTGTGATATGTACGTATTTGTGGTATGAAAGTGTGCATGTAGTATATGTATTGATGTGTGTACATATGTGGTGTGTGTGTGTGTGTGTGTGTGTGTGTGTGTGTACACGATTCCTTGTTTGTTTTCTTTGTCCTTAATATTGAGTACTTCAATATCTGGAAAAACAAGTTGCTTCTTGTCATTCTTCTACATTATTTTGTTGATACCAAAATTACTTATTTTTGTTCAACATTTTCTGTAAATAGTATATATATATTGAGTCATCCAAGTTTCCCTTTATTAATCACCTAAACTTACTTTTGGAGCTGGCTGAGGAACTCAGACCTTTATGGAATTATATTAGACAGAGGGGACACAATTATGTATTTTCTGAGTTTTCAATCTTGCAAGTCACATTTCTCAAACATTCTCATGCATCATTCAGTGCGGTCCTAGACTTCCTGTATTTTTCACTGCTTTCCTACAGACCCTGACTCTTTCCTAATTATTACAAGTCTTGTTTTGTTTCTGTTGGAAAGAGATCTCTTTTTTTGTTTTTTGTTTTTTGTTCAGGGTTATTTCTGATATGAGCCATTTTTCCTTAGGAGATTAATAGCATTTTAACAAACCATTTTGGCATTTATGGAGATGAATAAAATGCTTCTCTTTGAGCAATTAAGTTAATGAAATATAAGAATAGATTTTCTGATAACTTACTAATCTTATTTGCTTAAAAAAGTCATGCTCAGAAACAAGGAATTGCTATTCTACTATAGCTTTGAAGTTTTTTGGCATTTCAAAGAGTTGTTTATGCTTTTGACTTATGCAGATGTTTGTTTGCTTGCATGATTTTATGTGCACTACCTGTGTGCATAGCCTGTGGAGGCCAGAAGAGGGTGTTGAACCCTCTGAAACTGAAGTTATAGATGTTTGTGAGCTATGATGTGGATTCTGGGAATCGAACCCTGGTCCTCTGCAAGAGCAGCAAGTGCTCTTAATTAATCATTTCTCCAGCCCCTTGGTGAATACTTTAATTGGAATGTTCTTAGCTACACTTGTAAATGGAATTGCCTTAATGGGTTGTGTCTGGAGACTTCTTTGCCAGCTGTTTGTATTAAGTTATGCCAAATGCATATAGTACATGATAAAGCCATCCATATTGTTCTGTACTCCAGAAAGGATTGTCTTGCACAGAATTTTTCATTCCAGTGACTTCTACAAATACATTTTAAAAAGGCACAAAGCATTTTATGTAAGTGGTCATCATGAATGTACTTGGAGGTGTGTTGTGCTTTGTGTGAGTGTGTTGTGTATATAATGTGTGCATGTCTTTGTGCACACATTTGCAGAAGCCAGAGGAGGACATTGGGGGTCCTGATCTATCTCTCTTCACTTTAGTCTATTGAGACTCTATTTCTTACTGAACCTGGAGCTAGGGTGGGGACCAGCATGCTCTGTCGATCCCATTGACTTGCTGCCTTGATCCACACCACACATAGCGCTGGTGTTGCAGATGTACATGGCTGTTTTACACAGGTGCTGGGGATTTGAACTTATGTCCTGATGTTTATACAACAAGCATTCTTTCTCACTGAGCCACATCCCCAGCTTCTAAGTACAATTTATGGTCAGTATTTTTCTCCCCACTGCTTTCCAGCCTGTGCCAATTTGATTATTCCTGGCTTTGCAGACACTTATCTGCTATCTGACGGACCACTATGCTCCCAGACCTGTCTAAGCTTTATCTTCCCAGTCTGAGTGCAGTTGCATTAGAAGTTGACTGCATCCTCCAAAAATAATCCCGAATTGGTGATCCCATCTTAAGGCTTCTGGATTCACGGTTTGATCTTTTAACTAGACGCTGCTAAGGATGTGTCATTTATACCAGTGTTAATCACACACATTGTAGAAGGCGGCTCTGCTGAGGAGGGCTGAGGACTGTACTAATCCAGGGATATAAAGATAAGGACTTAGAAGGCAGCTTGATACTGTGTTCACTTAACAAAATAATAGTAGCTCAGGATGATTCAGAGCTCAGGAGTCTGTGAGCTCCTGAGTCATTGGTTCATGGACAGGTTTACAATACCAGGCATAAGTTCCATACTTTGAAGTATATCCCATCAGAAAGCGGTCAGTGACTCCTATAACATCCATACCACTGTTGTACCAGTGGGTATACTTTGGCAGTCCAGTCATTGTTACAGCTCACGGAGTTCACAGGCATTGATGACGTTTCTCCCTCAGTAGCCTGCACAGGACCTTCCGTTACTATGACAGTTAGCCAGTAGAGAGAAAGCTTCCAGATCAGGACCAGCTTGACTTCTCCCTATCCTGTGACCCAAGTCTAACAACTCAAAAGGGGTATATCCCTCCTGGAATTGAGATTTTGGCTTGATAACCTCTTGCACATTGGGGGAGCATTATTCATAGAGAGCAACTACATTTAAACCACACACACACACACACACACACACACACACACACACACACACACACATCTTATAAAATTAGTAAGTTTCCGTGTGGATTTTCCGAACAGTCTTAGTGTTAGTTATTGCCCCCTCCACTTCCTCCTCTGTTCGACCTTCCTCTTCCCATTCCCGTTATCCCCAGCCTCCATCATCCTTTTCCCGCATACTGCCTGGTCCCACTAGTCTTGCATCCATCTCCCTGCTACCATCTCTCCTACAACGTCAAAGACTTCTTCCTTCTTGGTTTAACAGCTTCTCAACTACTGCGAGGATGATGCCCGGGTCTGGGCTGTGTTCAAAATGCAGTGAGTATGGGGAAAGAAATAAAGTACAATAGCAAACCACAAATATGCCCACATTTCTTGGCCAAAAACCCAAAGCAGCTTGGCAAACAAAACAAAACAAACAAACAAAAACAGAAACATCTCTCTCTTTGAAGTAATCAAAAAAGGTAGAAAATTCCAAAAGTTTTGCAGAGGTATATTTTCTAATTTTTCCTTTTCTATTTTCATTTCCTGCCAAGCATTCATTTTCAATTGCTGTTATTAATGGAAGTAAAGAAAACAACTGTAAAATTCTAGCTAACTTCTGATAACAGATTTTAAAAGAAGAGAAAATGCTGTAATATTGACAAGTCATACTTTTCAAAAAAGATCATTTTTTTTACCTATATGAATGTTGGCCTATGTATATGTACATATACTATGTGTTTGCAGTGTCCACGGAGGCCAGAAGAGGGTGTTAGACTCCTGGAACTGGAATCAAGGTTGATTCTAAGTCATGATGTGAGTGCTGGGGATCAAACCCAGCTTCTCAGCAAGAGCAGCCAGTGTTCTTGTTAACTACTGAGCCATTTCTCCAGCTTTGGCAATGCCATATGTTTATAGTCTTCAGTTAGAATTGTCACAGATGTAGATTTATACTAGCTAATATATCCGTGTTCACTTACATTTCCACAGCAGCTCCAGGTAATTCATAAACAATGACACTACATTCTCACATAATCTCTTTTGAAGGCTACAGGGAGTACTTGAATTCAGAATAGACATGTCTTACTAAAACTATACCACAAAGTTATGTACACAGCACTATAATTAGCAGGAAATGGCAGATGATCAGAATTAATAAATGAATTAATGACATTGAAAGCCCCCTGCCTAAATTGCTTTGGATGTCTTTCTCATTTTTCTTCCTCATTACAGACTTTTTCTTAGTCTTAGTGGTAGGTCCTCCAATGGAGAAAGATTAGCTCATTTGTCTCCCTTGTCATTAGGGGCATTGCCCTGGTGCCTCCTGGACCATTGCCACCATGCAGCCACACAGCACAGGCAAGAGAGATGAGCCTTAGTTACATTCCTTTGAAAAATACTGTACATCTCTTTTTGTCTAATTGAAGTGGTAAGGAGAAATGCTTTAGACAGAGACAGGATTTTTTTCTTCCTTATTCTCTCATCTTTTCTCGGTGATTTTTCCTCTAGCTGGTAGTTACTTTTGGCCACATGTGGAATATTTGTTCAACACTTGTCAATCAAATCCACTTTTAAAGGACTCCCTGGGCTAGGTCACTGTCTTGCTATATCAGCCACAAACAAGCTGCTGAGCTGCTAATTAAGGCAGGACTCAATTGCAAATTAGTATTCATGATGAGCCCAAGCCCCTATTTTTTGTGACATTATTGCATTGGCATAATTTTCTATTACTGCAGATTGTAAACATCAACAGAAAGCAGTAGAAGAAACCTAGCTCATCCTCCTGGGGACCCAGGGATGTAGCAGGGGCAACCCACTTTGAGGTCTATTCATCTATCCACCTTTCATATCTATATGCCCACCTATTGATTTATCACCTAGCTATCCACTCATTAACTATTGCCATTTACATATATTTAGCTATCCATCAGTCAATTATCTGTCTGTCTGTCTGTCTATCATCTGTTTGTTTACCTATGTATCATTATGTCTCTATATATGTACTCCCTCTCTATATCATCTACCTATTTAGCTATCATTCAACCAATCAATCATTTACTTGTGTATCTCTTTCTATCATTTATCATATATATTCACATAATGTTGTAAAGATATGCTTAATGACAAAGGAAATAATTTATGACATGGGAATGATATAATACAATTACAAAGTATATGTGAAAGTCTCTAAGAAATTATGAAAATTTATTACAGCTCATTCATGACACAAGACATATACATTTTAGCTTTAATGAGATACCATATTTCCCCAGCAGCTGGGCAAAATCCTAAAGCTTTGACAATATACTTCATTGGTATGCAGCAGAGGAGCAGGGACTCTCACACATTACCGGTGAGAATGTACCTTGATATAATTCTGTACAGTGGGAAAATGTTAAAATTAAAAATGCACATTCCACTTTTGGTGTTTTATGCTTTAGATATCCTTACATGATAGATGTAAGGTTATTTACAGTGACATAGCCCAAAGCTGGAAGCAATCTAATTCCCACCAATTAATGACTGTGGAAATGATGTTGTACATTCAAAGAATAGAACCGTGTCACTGGAATAAGAGCACCGAAGCCATTTGTGTGTCAGCACAGAAAGATTTCAAGACACATTGCTAAGATAAAAATCAGGATACAGAATAATATGCATAGTAAGTTGTGTTTGTGTTGTAAGAGAGAGACTATATTTGTGCAGACTCTAAATATGTCTCCTCAAAAGAAATGAAGAATAGCATTCACCTGGAAGAATATTCATCAGTATAAAGGCTGATTAGGTTTTTGTCAACTTGATACAAGCAAGAGACACCTGAGAAAGGGGACCCTTAATTGAGGTAATGCCCCCATTAGGTTGGCTTATGGGAAAGTCTGTGGGCATATTTTCTTGATTAACAGTTGATGTGGGAGTGCTCATTCCACTGTGGGTGGCACCACTCCTAGGCAAGTGGTTCTGGGTGGCATAAGAGAGTAAGCTGAGCAAGCCATGAGGAGCAAGCCAGTAATCAGTGTTCCTCCACACTCTTTGCTTCAGTTCCTGCCTCCAGATGCCTGTATGAGTTCCTGCCCTGACTTCCCTGACTGTAACGTGGAAGTGGAAGTGAAATAAACCCTTGCCTTCCCAATTTACTTTTGGCCATGATCTTTATCATGGCAATAGAAAGAAAACTAAGACAGCAGGTTAGTAAACGATGGGAAGTGGAGTGATTAGAGAGTCATAGGAACTTCTGTTGTATGCCATAATATGTTCATCTTTTAAAATATAGAATAAGATTGCAAATGACTTTGTGGAAGGTGAACATCTTCACATCTACAGATTTTTGTGGTCCAGAGTCTCCTGTCCATGAAGATAGCACCAGCAAGGGTGTGTCCCTTCTAGGGACAAGCATTTGTCTTTAGCTAGTTGGGAAAACTCAAGGTGAAATGATTCATAGGAGTCAAAGCAAAAGCAAGAGGTCCAGTAAATGCCAGAATGGATGAGGACTATTCTCATGTGATTTATTCAGAGGCAAGTTCCTGTAAGGAGCGTCATCACAGGCAGAGGCTACACCTCAGAAGAAAATTTCTTCTATTTATTCTGGGTAGAACATTTTGGCTCATTCTAGAGAAAACATCTTCTTAAGAGCTTATAGCAATAAGAACACTTGCATTACATTTATTTTTAGGTTAAAATGTGAAATATACAGTGCCCAGAGTAAGAAGTCAAGTTATCCATTCCTACGAACAATTTTTAAGCCAACACAGATGCTACAACCATCAAGTTCAAGGAGTATAACCATTGTGTCCTGAATGAGGTTGGCTACCTCTTTACATACCAGTTGGCTGTCTGAACTGTTTTGTAACGAGCATCTTTAATACTCGGTCCATTTTTATTGAGCTGTCTGCCTTTCACAGTTCTTCACTGAATTTGTGTATTATCGAAGGGTCTGAGTGACGAATGATTAGCGTTGGAGGCTCACCATGCATTCAGAAGGCATTTATGCTGTTTTGCACAATACTCCCATGTAATTAATTTGTTTGCACAAATGATCTATCAGAGAAATTGAGCCGAAGCGCCTGCTCAGTATACTGTCTACCTGCCAGCAACCTGGCCAATGAATGTTGCTGATATCAGCAGTCAGCATTCACCAGACCTTTACCACAGGTGGGGCCCTGGACTCAACGTTTCATGTTTTTGCTTCTTAGACTAGTAACTTGTCTTGTTGCTCTGAAATACCTAGAAAAAAGCAATGGAAGGAAGGAAGAAGGAAGAAGGAAGGAAGGAAGGAAGGAAGGAAGGAAGGAAGGAAGGAAGGAAGGAAGGAAGGGAGGAAGGAAGGAAGGAAGGAAGGAAGGATGGTAGGTAGGTTATTTGGCTAACAGGAGATGTAGTCTCTATATATATATCTAGATATATATATAGAGATATATCTAGATATATCTAGATATATCTAGATCTAGATATATATGAAGACTATATCTTTGAGGAGATACGGTCTAGTATCAGGGAGAAGGGACAGAGGCAGGAGCCCGGGGCAGGTGGCCACACTGCATCCACAGTCAAGAAGCAGAAAGAGATGAAACTGGTGCTCGGCTTGCTTCCTCCTGGATCTTAGTCCAGGGGATGGTGCCTTCCATATTCAGATTGGGTCTTCCTTTCTCAGGTCAGTCTTTCTGGAGACACCCTCATGCCTGGAGATGTGTTTCCATGGTGATCCTAAATCTTGTCAAACTGACAATGAGGATTCAACCATTACACTTACTTCTTCCAACAGACCGATGTGAAATACACTATCAGGTATGAAGTCTTAAAGGAATTGACTGTTGACGATTGAACTAAAGAGTGATAAGTCTGGGAGTTGATCTGTCATTGAACTGGAGCCAACATGTTTGTCTTAATGATCCCAGTGCCTCAAACAGTTTCCATCTGGTGTTAACTTTGGGATTATTGTGTACTGCGGAAAGGACAATCATTAGTTCTAAAAAGAGGGAGTATAATTAAGTGCTTCAGTAAAATATATTAAAACTTAAATTTCGAGAAATATAGCATAATACATTATAGAGACACACAGAAAATAGCGCTGAATGTGGAAACTGTGTTATGCACTTGAATTATGTTTGTATTACAGTCAGTGTGTGAATGAATCACAAATAGATTTTTTAAACTTTGTATTAGAAAATAAACGTGTTATATATCTCTGAGTAGATAATCTCAGATACTCATAACCCAGAATTATATTTTTTGGGAGCATCTGTTCATTAACCATCAATTTAACAAAACCTAGAATCATCCAAAAAGAATCACAATTGAATAATTGTTTTGTTTGGGTTGGCTTGTCTCTAAGGGATTGTCTTGATTGTCTTAATTGATACGGAAGGGCCCAGACCACTGTGGGAAGCACCATTCCCTGGGAAGATGGTCCTGAGCTATAAAAGAAAGCTGGCTAAGGGGGAGTCAGGTGTGGGCCAGCAATCAGTGTTCCTCTATGGTTTCTGTTTCAAGCTTCTGCCTTGAGTTTCCTCAGTGATGGACTGTGACCAGGAAGTGTGAGCCAAATAAACCCTAAATTTCCCTAAGTTTCTTTTGGTCAGAGTGTTTTACTACAGTGATGGAATGAAACGAGATTGGTGGTTATGATAAAATCAACAGTGACAGGAAACCTACCCACACAACCCATAACACCTCCTCCGAGTTCCCCAAACTAGGAAAGATGACAATCCCAGTGCATTGTGTTGAGTCCCAAAGGAAATTTCTAGTGATTAATAAGCACAAATCACCAAGATGTTCAAAGCAAGTCTCTAAGCATCACCACTCACTGACTAAAACCCCCAAGTTGTGGGTACGAGAAATCTATTTTGAGCTTTAAATTTGCTGTGAGATGAAAGAACTTGTGGGTATCTTGTGAGTAAAGCTAGTAAGAAGTGCTCGGACTTTGAGAATATCCTGAGAACCTATGGCAGAGCCTGGTTGATGGGGATTTCTGAAGTATTTTGTTTTGTTTCACTTTTTAGTGGGGAATTTAAACTCCAAGGTATTTTCTTCCTTGCCTAGAGGAAACCTGGCTGGGTCATGTTCATGGGTCCTGTACAGTTGGTGGAGCCAAACTCTGTCCCACTGAGACCTTGTTCGTGCTTGTAGCTTCATCAGAAAGACTTATAATTTTATAGTGTCTCCTTATAGGCTGAGCACGCACCCTCCACTGCTCGATGGGTTAGATCTCATTGTTGGTATCTGGAAGGCCGTGTCTCAATCTCATGCATTGCTGCTTCCTGGCAAGCCGCGTTTCCATGCTGCATGTAACAGACGCCCCGGAGTGACTATGCGACAGGCTTTGGAACTCTCAGATCTAAGTGGCATGGCAGATACCATGTTTCATCTTAGCATTTAGTGAATTTAAAGGCCACACAATTACACTGCTATCCTATGAATTCGGTCCATAAGTCCTACCTGACATTTAATAGCTTACAATGTGAGATATGCATCATTTCATCTGATAGTCACGGTGCTTGTCTACAGGAAACAGTGTTTTATTTTCTTCCATTTTAGCAAAGAGGAGATGCTGGGATCCTTGCCTGTGGTCGCATGGCTGGTGGCAATTCATAATTAAAAACTCAGGTCTTCTGTCTCTAATGTCAGTGTTGCCTTTTGATTGGAGTAACAAGCCCGAAATTGGACGCTTACAGAGGGTTTTCCAAAAGACCCGCTTTATCCAGGTGCTCTCAGCCCCCAAAAGGGATGCTTATATAAATTTCACATCACCATCCAGCTGGGCAGAACAAGGTAAAGAATAAGCCGTTTCAGTGATGCCTCCAGGGCAGGAAGCATTAGGGAAAAGTACTGAAGCATCTTGAAAGAGCCTGTCTGTGGCCCACCCTCCTCCCACCAGACAAGCAGGCCTGCTTGCCTGTGCTCTGCAACCCCAGACACTAAAAAGCCTTCCATGGTTTCGTCTGAATGGAGACATCTCATTTCTCACACTGTAAACCCCTGAAAGGGTTTGGATTGATGCTTCCCTAGACGCAGTTTATGAGATAAAAGATTCAATGGCAGTGGCCTTGTTTGGAGAAGGAATAGAGGGCACAGGATGTGGGGCTGTGGTACACAGGAAAGGGGTGTGGCCTATAACATACTTGCTATGGCACTGGCTACCACCTGAGCAATGACCGCTGGACTTCAGGAAGAAATCACGGTGTGAAACACACGCTGCAAAGGGATTGCATCAGGGGGGAGGGGAGCAGGCTACTGCTGAGAGTGCCTGGAGTAGAGACTTCCCCACCTCCCAGTGTGCTGTGCCTGGTACAGTGGCATCACAGAAACACAGATCCTGGCAGGCAAGCATCTTAGGTAAAAGGTCCAAGAGAGGTGGTGGGGCACTGTTGTTCCAGGAACCTGTAATGGGAACTAGGTCTTAACATTCTTTTTATTTTTATTATTTTTTTAATTTTTTTTTTTTTTTTGTGCCTCAGGTCTGGGATCTGAACTCCACACTTTGCCAATTCCACCACATTCTATTGGTCCAAGCAAGTCAGGGACCAGTCTTGACCAGTCTCTCTGACGCACATTTGAGTCCAGCAGGTAAGGCTTACAGGTCAGTTCAGAATGAGGAGGTGGGGGTCAGTCTATGGGCAAGCCAGGGTGACCCTAACTGCCCAATTTTTTTGTTTGTTTTTAAATTTTTTTATTTATATATATTTTTTATTTTATTTATTTATTTTTAAATTACACTCATGATATTCATTAATTACACTCATGATATTAATCACATTTGTGGTATTCATAGATTACATTCGCAGTATTCATTCAATTATATATATATATATATATATTAATTTTAAATGCCGAATGTCATTTATTGAAGGGGGGAGGAGGTCTTAAATACAGGCTTACAGCACAATGGGAGGACCCCGGAGGGCACTGTTGGGAACTAGGTCTTAACATTCTTAATATGACTTTCATAGTATTGGGGAAGTACCATCCCCTGACAGCGATGGGTGTATCAATGCTATCAGAGCCGTGGATGTGAGAAAGGCAGACAGTCACATGTGAAATCTTTGTTGATAAAAGAATACAAAAGAAGGAAGGAGTCAGGGCAAGGAAGGTTCTTCTGCCTAGCACAGCACGGCTTCCAAGCAGGTACGCAAGACTGAAAATCTCTACTCACGCTTTCTCGTAAGTCCTGTGGGGATGCTCCGGCCACTCGATCATGCACACGACTCTGCTGGGCATAGTCTCCGTGGTAGAGTAGTAGCCCTGTGGAAAGGCCAGCAGGAGAGCCAGGACCCAGATGACAAAGATGACCACTTTGGTAGCGGTGGCCGACAGCCGGGGCTGGAGGGGGTGGATGATGGCCATGTATCTGCAGTAGAGAAGGAAGGACCACATTCTGTCATTATGTGTTTTTCCTGCTCATAAGGATTCCCAGGAGCCCATTGTTTTCCAGTTATTTGTGTTTGTGTATGTGTTGAGGCCAGAAGTCAACCTGTCAACCCCCTGTGTCTTCATCAGAAGCTATCTATGCTGTCTTTTGAGACAGTCTCTCACTGGACTGTGGGGCTCACCAGCTGGCCATCAAGCTCTGGGATCTTCCTGATCTTGCCTTCCTAATGCTGGGATTACAGTGTGTACCACACTTGTTGCCCTAGACCCAAGGGGATCAGAGGCAGGAAGATTGTTGGAGCTTGCTGGCTTCCACCTTGGCCAAGATATGAGCTCTGGGTTCAGAGAGAGACACTGCCTCAGTGGAATGGGTGGAGACTGATAGAGAAGGACTGCACACACACACACACACACACACACACACACACACACACACAGTAAACCCTTTAAAACTCAGGTCCTCATACTTGCACAGGAAGTACTCACTGAATGAGATATCTCTCCAGCAGCCCTTCCCAATGATTAAGGCATTTTCTGAATTATTTTTTTATATTCTATCCTTGAACTCTGACTTATGACATACAATACCAAAAGTCCCTAAGGAAAGTCAGATTTCAAAAAATTGGTAACCCATCAGAAACATTCTAAGAGATATTTTCATTATTGACATGCTTGGAGTACATACCCGACGGCCAAACACGTGTTAGGGGCTTACAAAATGAGAAAAATGACATGCTGTGGTTACTTTCAACATCAGGGATTTTGTCCTTGAGGCTGTAAAGACAGTACAGTGGGTAAGAGTGCTTACTGACCTTCCAGATGACCCGAGTTTGGTTCCCTGGACCACACTGGGTGGCTCAAAACTGTCCATCACTTCAGGGACTCTGATGCCTTCTTCTGGTCTCTCTGGGCAATTGCATTCATGTGCACCTACACTCATGCATATACACATGCATACGCTTAATTAAATAAAAAGAAGTAGAAAAACAGAATTTTGTTCCCATTTCTCTCCTGGTGCCAGAGGCTGAACCCAGGACCTCGTTCTTGCCAGGTAAGTGCTCTACCATTGAGCTACATCCCCAACCTTCTCCTTTGTGCTGTTGGGATTCAGGGACAATCCTGATGGGAATACAGCTAGGCACAGCAGAAGAGGGCTCAGTCTGCAACATTCTGCTATGGTGGCACCATGAGGTGACATGGTCTCGTGATCCTACAGCCATCTTAGCTTGTAGAAACATGTAAATGCTTGATGAATGATGAAAAAAGCCTGCTAACATTTCCAGACGGTGTCCTCCTTAAACAGAGTGTGACTGCAGCAGTGTTGAGAGTCCTTATGTAGCATTATAAAAGCTTAGTAATGAGCTGGGGTGTACTAAGAGCTCAGCTGGTGAAATGGCATCGGCTACCACCTGGGCGATTGGAGTACGATTTTGTGAGGAAACCCTAGACATAGTGTAAAACATAAACCTCAGAGGGATTGCACCAGAGGGGAGGGGGGAAGGAAGGGATGAGGAGAGGGGGGAGAGTTCATAACTCTGGTAGCTCTCTTTTGAGAA
>CABHPQ010156102.1:12215-25839 GCA_902168405.1 Peromyscus aztecus
GCAGGCACATTTACCACAATAATGGGCCATCTCATCAAACCCTATACTTTTATTCTAAAGTTTTCATTTCATAGTATTTTAAATAGGTAGTATATATTGAGGAATTTACTTTTCCTTATGTCCTTTTTAGCTATATAAGATGTTAATTTTTGAAGAAATTTGTTCAAAGAAGTTGCTGGCAAATACTCTTCAAGATGCCTTCATATGGTAAGCAACTCTTCAGATAAACTTTTTAACTCGGGAGTCTTTTTCGTTTAACAACAATATCATTCATGTCATCAAGAATGTTGACAGTGCAACATGTCTCTTTCCCCTTTTTAGAATGATTGTTATCACTTATATTTTTATAATATTTGAAAACGTTGTATTTCAAACTGACACATAATAATTGTATATGGGTATGAGATGAAATATAACATTGTAGGGCATGTCCACAATATTTAACTACCACAATAATTGAGGTACTTATTGAATGAATAATCTCAGATATTGGTCACTTTTTTTTCCCTTGGTGGGGTGATTCCAAATCCTCTTTGATGGCTTCCTTGACTTCTATAATAGTTGCTATACGCCACAGTCCTATGTGATAAACAGACACTAGAAGTCACTCTTTGAACAGCACTCCTGGTATAATGCGCTAATTTAATAGTGGGGTTGCTGGATTACACAGTAGCTTTCACGGCAGTTTCTGAGGAAATTCTGTACCGTTTTTCACAGTGACTGTACTAACCAAATTTCTACGAATAACTTTATTTACATCCTCACTAGCATCTGTTGTTTTGTTTCTTTTTGATAACAGTTATTCTAAGCAAGAAAAAATGGTATCTCAGTGTTCTTTTGACTTGCATGTTCCCGATAACCAATCATATGGAATTTTTTTTTATATACCTTTTGGAAATTTGTGTGTACTCTTTTGAGAAGTACCTATTATTTGCCCCTTTATAAATAGGATTCTTTGTGTTCCTGTTTTGACTTCTTTGAATGTTGTGGATATGAATCTCTTCTGGGAGAAAGTGCTTGCCAATGTCTTCTCTCATTACAGCGTAGTCTTATTACCCGAGAATGTTCTCACAAATTCTCTTCCAATGACATCTATTCTCTAGACTTTATGTGTGTACTCTTTATCTTATGAACTAGTATCAAAAGACAGTTTTCAGATAGCCACTAGGATTCATATTGTCTTAAATCATTTATTCACTGAGATTTTTTAAATAGCATCAGGAAAAGTGTTCATTCATATTCAGACAATGGCAACTATGTTAAGAGAAGACCCTAGTCACTACTGATTAGAAAATAGGATGACACTTGTATCTCTTGGTCAACAAAATAAAGTATGTTATATGAGAGGCTTTGATATTTTCTCCTAATATTTCCAAATTCATCATCTTCCTTACAGTCTTAATCTGAATTTCTTAATGCTTTGGGAAGACTTTATTTTTGCACTGACTGTTTTGCTCCAGGACTGAATACTTTGACATGCTGTCTGCAGAAGCTTGAAGCCTAAATTTTCTTGTAGAATTCTCACCCTGAAGGCCACAGTACATTTTCTGAATGCCTTTTTCTGGTAAAATGTACTTGATTCCCCAGGTAACTTAAGAGGAAATTTCAGTTTCAAATTACAACATGACATCAGATCAAAGAAGTGGCCTTGGGAAGATCACCATCTAAGAAAAAAATGTGATATTAATATGTCCCTCTGGAATAAGTTATATAATCCCAAAGATGTCCATGTGTGTGAGCTGGACTACTGTCTGGTCCTGGAACAAAGTGAGACCAATAAATTCATTTAAAGTGTCAACTTTAGTTTAAATTACATGAGCTGAGTGGTCCCCAAAGAGAAAACCTGATAGCTCAGCCTTTTGCTATTCCAGTTTCTATTACACTCAGCAATATGTGAATTCCCCACTGGTAGAGTAACCACTTAAGTGATTTTGCCTCTTTTTTAGTGAGTTTGGATAATGTGCTTCTAGTTATTCTAGTAAAAGAAAAAGCATAAAAACAAGACAAATATAACTTACACATATTTTTCAAATATTCTCTTGATTTTAGGAAGGGATTGATCTATTTTGTATTGTTAATAATGATTTTAGGTCATTTAAAATTATCCTCCACCTTTTTCTTGCTGCATCAGCCATACAAGCTCCCTGTTGTGAATTTTCTAAGCTCACTAAGCTCTGTTTTTTCTTTGTGTTTTTATGGAATAATAAAAAAAAATGCAGTCTCCAGGTAGCCTAGGGCTGATCATTTATCTCCTTCTTCCTCAGAGTTCTCTAGAACAACTGTAGAATGCTCAGGGAATATAATGCCCAGTGATAGATAAGACCTACCTGGAATAGACCAGGACTTGTTTATGTCCTTTGAAAGGAATGTAGTAGAGTGAGTCAGGGAGTATGTCCTGGATAGCTTGAACTTTGTTCCCTTCTTCCTTGGAAGCAGAATGCCTTTCAAAGTTGTTATTGCCCTTGACACACGTGGGTCAGGATTATTGTGTTCCAGAGCCCCTCAGTTATGGTGGAAGTGGGGGCATGCACAGTTGAGACTCAACCGTCTGTAGCTTTCTTGAGTCCTGTGGAGCTGCCCCCAGTGAACCATAGGCTTCTTTTGTCCTTGGATGCCTATGTATACATAACAATTCCTTTCATGTGACTAATATTATGTTGTGTTCTGTCTCACTAGGCTCGAGTTTACAGTCATCATGGTACAGTGAATCTGTTTCATAGAAAGACTTTTCTTGGTATGAGCAGGCAAGATATTTACACATAAGACTCATGGATACCAGGGGGAAGACAGTGCTCGCATATTGGGGGCTGGGGTATGGTAAAAGTATTATTTAACTTTCATTTACTCAAGAACATGTTTGGTTAAGGCCAGACCAGAAATGGAGACAAAAGAGGCATTATTTCCTTCTGAATTCACTTTTTAGAAATCCAGAAATCACAGCAGGATTAGAACTTGTACATAGCAGATAAAGGTGACAGCAACAAATGTTCCAAGATACTGAGTAGTTTTGTGGGCTGATAATTGTTGGGTTGCAGGAAGTTTCATGGAGAAGGCCAATGTCATGGCAAGGTTTTGGTGACATTTTCTTCTCACTGGTTTTGCAAGGAACAAGGAAAGCTCTTGTGTTACATGGTATAGATTTCTTTACCCTATTAGGGATGTATGCTGTAGCAAGACCAGCTGCACTTGCTAAGAGTGGGTAAGATGATGTACCAGGAGCCAGGGAATGTTGTCATATGTGCTGAACTGGGTGGGGATGCTAAGCAAGATTCAGCAAGTAGCCTGCTGGAGAGTTCTTCCCTGCCCATCCTAACCCTTCCCCTGGGTAACATTCCTTTTCAGAACCATCTGACGTGGCAGAGCCCTATACAGAGCTGCTCCCTGCCCTGAGGTGGTGGGATGGGAATGGGCCAGTGTAAGCCAAGTGGGTGCTGTTCTAGGGTCTTCCTTTCCATGGTTCTCCAACAGAGAGTGGCTTACTTTTCTTGGAGGAACTTTTCTGCCTAGGTGTACCCTGTAGGCTCTGCTTCCCCCCAAGTTCATTTATGTTACAACTGCACAAAGTGAGGAGACGAGTTACATAGAAAGTGTATTCAGAAATTGGTGATGTTTGCTTTTGGCAAGAAAATTTGTTTTTGCCTGCTGTCAGATTTCTCCATCTCTTAGAAGTTCAGAATAGTGGTCTAGCAACCATTTGTTTGTGCAAGGAACCATGCTGTCTTGTTTCTTTTATGCTTTGTCAGTCAAAATGACACTTGAAAGTTTTAGGCATGACTTAAGCTACTTTCAAAGTAAGGAGAGCTTGGGAGTTAAGCCTTTGCAAAGAAAGTTTACTCACCATAGTCAATAGCCAAGCCATGAAGGTAAAGGAAAACAAAACCAGGCCTTTCTATTCCCCATGGTAAAAATTTTCAGCATTACCCAGCAAGGAACTGGAGCAAGGCTAATGTTCTTACTGTTAATTCAGACTAACAAAGATGTATAATTTTCACTGAAAATTACTTCTCTGTTCAGTTTCATCTGTGTTGTGGTATACTTAATGTTTCTCTCTTAAGAATTTATAATTTACATGTACAAATTAATAAAGGTGTATTTTAAAATGAAGTATTAAAAACTACTTGCCTTTATTGCCTTATGCAAGTATACTTTTATTGCATGTCCTGGAATGGTTTACTTTAAGTTGTGGTTTGTTTTAAAATATGTTTACTGGAGCATAATTTTCAGAAAGAAAAACAATCACCATACTCATGAAAACATATACATGCATTAACAAGTTACTAAACTGTATTAGTGACTTTTCTCATTGTTGTGACAAAATCCTGGGAAAAACCAATTCAAGAAAGGGTTGATCTTGGCTCTAAGTTCAAAGGTGCAGTTCCTCATGGTCTAAAGTGCTTCAGGTGGCTGGTCGCATTGCATCTGTAGTCAGGAAGTTGTGAAAGGCCAATGCTAACACTCAACTTGATTTCGCCTTTTCATTTAGTTCAGGACTCAGCCTGTCTGGTGAAGGCAGGTCTTCTTACCTTAAGCTATCTAATCTGGATAATCTCTCTCAGGCTATCCTAGGAGCTTGTATCCCAGCTGATTGTAGATCCTGTGAAGTTGGCAATCAAGTTAACCATTACACACATACATTAATTGTTGAGAAAAACATGAGATGTTCAAACAAGTTCAAAGGATAATCACAAGGACATGTAGATTCTATGTACTTTAAACATATATACATAGTCATATATTTATATAACAATTTATAGTTAGATTCCCCAAATGAATGTTATGAGACAATGCAGAATTAGCCAGTATATTGTCATAAAATACAATGAGGTATTACATAATGTGCATAAGTAGGGTTACTTATAACATGACAATCAAGACTACTGCCAACAAAATTCATTATGCTTCTGTGGGAAGAACCATTCGCATGACTGTTGGCTTTCTAACACTTGATCTCCAATTCTACTGAATTTCAAGTATCCTAATCACTGAAAACACACTCAAGAGTCGCAGTTTAGTGGAACCAGGGCCCCTAGACCCAATAAATCCACTAAGCAGATCTTTTTCCAGCTCCCAAATCTTGGACAATGATTCTGACCTTACATTTCACTACAATTCTAAATTTAGGGAGAAGTGTGCCGAATCTGTTCTGGATGCTATTCAAGAAGGAGGCATGAACAGGTACACATTCTTACACCTCTCTTTGTAGTGACATTATGCCTGGATCAGGACCTAGAATGTTGTGCTGCATTGATATCTGGTAAAACTGAGGGAGTATTCAAACATCATTTCTCTTCTGTGATGACTAATCATCAGTTTCTAATTGATTAAACTAAGAAGCACGTAGTGCATTAGCAAGGCACATCTTT
The DNA here is from genome assembly GCA_902168405.1 of Peromyscus aztecus. Classification (NCBI taxonomy): domain Eukaryota; kingdom Metazoa; phylum Chordata; class Mammalia; order Rodentia; family Cricetidae; genus Peromyscus; species Peromyscus aztecus. The sequence continues at coordinate 17,579 of CABHPQ010156102.1, forward strand.
GGGCATATCTATGAGAGAAGTTCCAAAGAGTTAGTCAAAGGGAGAACCCTTAACCTGAACATAGGCAGTGCCATCCTGTGTGGTGGAGTCCTGGACTGATAAAGGAGAAATACAGCTACGCTCCAGCATTCTGCTTACTGACGATTTGAGCACGCAGCTGCACACTGTGGTGGTATTGTGTTCCCCAAAATATTGTGTACCTTAATAAACTTATCTGGGGTCAGAGACAGAACAGCCACAATATTAAACAGAGGTTAGGCAGTGGTAGCACACGCCTTTAATCCTAGCATTCCAGAGACAGATATCCCTCTGGATCTCTGTGAGTTCAAGGCCACATTGGAAACCACCAGGCGTGGTGACACACGCCTTTAATCTCAGAAAGCAAGCCTTCAATCCCAGGGAGTGGCAGTAGAAAGCAGAAAGGTATATAAGGCGTGAGGACCAGAAACTAGAGGCATTTGCCCTGGAGAGGCATTTGCCCTGGAGAGGCATTTGGCCTGGAGAAGCATTTGGCCTGATTAAGCATTCAGGCTTCTAGCAGCAGTTCAGCTGAGAGTCATTCGGATATGAGGACATAGAGGCTTCCAGTCTGAGGAAGCAAGACCAGCTGAGAAGTTTGCCAGATGAGGTTAGCTGTGGCTCGTTCTGTCTCTCTGATCTTCCAGTGTTCACCCCAATACCTGGCTGAGGTTTGATTTTATTAATAAGAACTTTTAAGATTCATGCTACAGCACACTTTAGCCACCACAGCCCAAAGCCAATCTTGCATCCATACTTCCCTGCCATGATAGAGTGCACCCTCCAATCAGGAGCTAGAGTAAATTCTTCCCTTAAGTTACTTCTTGTTGGTATTTGACCATAGCAGTGAGAAAAGTAACAAATGCACATTCTTAACTGCTTCCCATAAGCTCCCTAAGCCTAAAAGTCTTCTTATCAAGGGGATTAAGAATAGTGTCTGCTTACACCTGAGTAGGGAGTTCAGAACCCTGGCAGCCCACACAATTTAAACAAGTTATCTACATTCTTTCTTTGAATCTTGATGCTATCTTATCTACTCACACTGTAATTCCTGTCTCCCATAACCCCTGGTTGACCACTCTGCTCTTGAGTGTGAAGATAGCTCTTGTCTGACTCCTGTGCCCTACGGTGTCCTTGTCTCCAATCTCTTCTGTCCAGAGTCAACTCTCAGATGTTCAGTCATCCCCACAAGCAGGATGAAGGCCGCATGATTTTGTGGAGAGTTGAATTAGAACAAAGCAGGAATATATCTGACAGTGAACAGACCAAGGCATAGCAGAAGGATTAGTGAGGTTTACGTGATCAGCTGAAAGAAAATTCATGTGTGCATGTTAGAACCAAAGGGCAGAATTTGGACCTTTTTGATGGAAAGTTTCTTCATAATGGAAGAGTGTATGGAGTGTGCAAGATCCTGACTGCTTAGAGAGAAGCTGGCAAGATAAGTCAGCAGTGATGATTGACAAGTTTAGGAGTTTAGACTTTATCCTAAAAGCAAGAAGAGGAATTGAGTGCATAAGATATGATGAAGATTGTGTTTGAAACTACTTTGCTTTTAACAAATGGTGAAAGGCATTGTAATTACAGTTTATGAGCTAATTAGGTGGCTACTGAAATGGTGTATAAATAAGGTATCTTCTTCAAGGGTCTTTTTTTAAAAAAAAAAAAAACAGACAAGGACTGATTGAGAAAATATTGATGACCTAGGATTTAGAGGGTTTAATGTTGGATGTAGGACAAATTCCCAGATACAGCAGATAAGAATACATGTTGTCCAGTTACATTTGCATTCCAGTTTGGTAACAAGGGTGTTTTTTAGTATAAATTTATTTCATGGAATACTTGGAGCATGTGTTATAACTCTTTATTTTGTTTTTATTTAAGATTATTAATTAACTTTAATAAGTCTCTCCTTTCTTACTGAAATTCAAATATAACCCACTGACCTGAATTGTACCTGGCAACCTTAGTTGTTGAGGAATGAAGAGCTTAAAAGTGGAGTTTCTGGTGATAAAAAGAATCCACCCAGAAAACCATGGTTCCACTATAGCTCTGCCATGAAAAGAAGCTTAGTGATCAGGGTGAGAGGTTAGGACCTTCTGACCTTGGCTTGTTTTGATGTCAAGAGAAAACGGTGTTCCTCATCCCTTCTTCCTGTTGTTATAACTGCACATGATGCTGTTTCATGTCAGTGAAGATGCCTGCCTCTCTGTGACAGTGTTTCTTAATTTTCAAGGGCAAATAGATTCTGAAAAGAAATTAATTTGGGAAGAGTCACAGAACAAAAAGCAAAAATAAATGTATAAGACAATAAAAGGAAGACTTAGAGAGCATCTGCACCATCATAAGGCCAACAAAAACTTCCTCAGTAAGAGGAAAAGCATAAAAGAAAAAAAATAGCTTTACTTCATAAAAACTAATTTATCAAAGATGTTGTTAATAGACAAAAGGAAAATCCATAAACATAGCAAAATATTAAGATATGTGTATCCACAAAGGTCTTAATCAATGATATTTTAAAAACTCCAAATACTACTAATAAAAGATAAGCCAACTTTAAAGTATGGAAAAGCAGAGCAAAAAGAGAGCTATTTCACAAGAGAAAACATACAACCAGCCAGTAGGCTCATGGGAAAGTGACCGTTCTCATCGCTGTCAAAAAACACCTTTGCCTGAATTTTATTGTGAGGTTACTCTACTCAGTAAAGGGGATAAAATTTCAAAAACTCTGAGAGTTGTGGCCTGGGATATGGGACAACTGCAACTTATATATGCTGGGCAGAGGAGTAATTTCTTATAACATAAAAACATAACATATATGTTTTGAACATATATTATAGTTTCCAATTTTGTGCTTTTATTTTTTTGTGTGTTTTCTTTTTTCTTTTTGGGTTTTTTGAGACAGGGTTTCTCTGTGTAGCTTTGCGCCTTTCCTGGCACTCACTTCCTGTTTTAAATTTTTAATTAATTAATTTTTTTTGTTTGCTTTTTAAAATTTACCTGTTTTTCTAAAGAAAGCGAGAAAGAAGGCATGGAGTTGGATGTTTGGAAAGGTAGGGAGGTCCTGGGAGGAGATAGAAGGGAGGGGAAAATGTGATCAGAATACATTGTATGAATTTTTAATTAAAAAGTTTAAAAAATAAAAAAATCGTAAGTTTACTAGACAACTTAGATATTTCTTTTACTCACACAAGAGAAATGAAAACTTGCAAGTAAAAAGATCTATGTATCAATGTTCACTGTAGGTTTGGTCACAATAAACTTAAACAGAAAAATGATCCAGATAGCCATCAATGGGTGAGTAATTTCATTTTGTGCCTGAATTATAAAATTTGTGAATTATAAAATTGGTACTGCTCAATTAAAAAAGGAACAAATTGCTGATACATGAATGACATGGAGGTAATTCAGAAACTATTCAGAGTAAATGATATTTCAGACTAATGAGAATATGGGTCGTTTTGTATCGCATGACAGAAATCAAAGTAGTAGTTGTTTCTGAAGTGAGGTGGAGGGGGGAAGCCATAAATAAGCCTATAGGATGATGAACATTTTATGTTTGTTCATTGGGTGGTGGTTTTGTGAATGAATATATTTACAAAAATTAATTGAACCGTATTCTTAAAAACTACTTATTTATTTAGTGTAAATTATACGTGAGTTAAAACCACAGCAAAAATTCTCTCTCTATTTTTTTGGTTTTTTGAGACAGGGTTTCTCCGTGTAGTTTGGTGCCTGTCCTGGATCTCGCTCTGTAGACCAGGCTGGCCTGGAACTCACAGAGATCCACTTGGCTCTGCCTCCCAAGTGCTGGGATTAAAGGTGAGTGTCACCGCTGCCCGGCTGAATAGTCTTGATATTTAATTTTATGTATCATCTTTACTGGGCTGCTAGATACCAAGTAATTGTGTTAAACGTTGTGTTTGGGAATATTTGTGAGCGGCTTTCGTTAATGATACCCGGAGGGAAAGGTGTCAGTTCAGTGTTGTAGCACTGATAAGTTGCCACTAAATGACATCTCATGCTCACACAGGCAACTATTTAAATTCAGTGGGACACACACACACACACACACACACACACACACACACACGAACACACACACACACACACACACACACACAGTAGGAAGGGGACTTGTTGGGAAGGAGAAGGTTTCAGTGGAGAAGGAACGGCGATGAGACTGAGTAGTAGAAGGTGAGAAGGACTGAAGGTCATTGTCTATATGAAACTGCCCAAAACTGAAAAAACAAACTAATCAAAATATCTGTGAATTATCACACATTCCTGTGCACATACTGGACCACAGGCCCATTTGTAGACAGGAGATACATTTTATTCATGTGTTCTCTGTACTTTATCATTTGTATCTCTAAGATGTCTTGACATATTGTGGGTTTTCACTAAGTGTTTATTCTAAACTGGCCCCATCTTGAACGTCTGATCCAAAACAGCGCAGGGACACATTCCTGAACTTTTTTTTTTTTCTCTTAGAAGATGAAAAAGATGAAGAAGATGACTTAGGGATCTGGTGCTGGATACTCCTTGACTTATCCTGTCACAGATACCCATCTTTATGGAGGGGAATGGGGTTGTCTTGTATGGGATAGAAGGAACAAAAGAAAGTTAGAGGTAACACCATAGTAAGTTTTTGCCCTTGGAAGAAGATATGCTATTAAATGTGAGCTTAGTGAACAGCATCATCATAGAAATGAAAAGAAATATCCCAGTTACTTTCTTTGCTTTTCAGCTACCACACTCAAAGTCACCATTTATTGTATTTATACAACATAATGAAAATCCACTCATTTTACATTTATGTAATGCTTTCGATAATCAATAGCTCATTGAATTTCATTTTTATTACAAATTTGGCATCAGTTATCATGTTCATGCACACAATAGAGAAGAAATGATCCCCATTTTTGTTATGTACTAGTTGTATACGCATCGCTGTGACAAGCATGCCTGACAGACTGCAGGGAGGAAAGGGGAAGTTTACCTTATGGCTTCAGAGAGCTGCAATCCATCATAGATGAGAAGGTGAAGTGGTGGGGGGCGGGCAGTAGACAGTGGCCACGGGAAGATTCTGGAGACTCCCCAAATAGTGCCAGCAACTGAAAACCAAATGTTCTAAGTATGAGATCCAGAGGGACACTTCAGATCCAAGTAGGGACAAGCTATTCAAAGTTCTGAAGCCTTTACTCTCTCTTCTTTTTACCCTAGTACCTTCCCCACATTCACATCTGTCTTAAGATCAGTTAAACACAGTCTCCAGAGGAGGTTTAGTTCTGTTTTCCTTCCTCTGGATTTTACCTATTTAATAGTCTTCAGCTTTCCATACTTTCATGATGATGCAGAAGCAAGTTTCATTCACGTGACAAAGAGCCTTGGGTTTCTTGATGTTACCAGTGATATTCTGGATACTTTTTGAACCACGTTTCACTTCACGGAAAAATCAACAAGTTAATGGATGATGGAAAAATTACATTGGAAACTATCAATGTCATATGATCACTTGTAAGTCATTTTAATTATTTAATGAAACCACCATAAACTAAGCTGACAAGGTCTCCTTTTGCATGTTTTCAATGTCACAAGTGATCTTCTGCAGTCTGGTTAGATTAATTTCAGTTTTGACATAATCCACTTCTCTTTTTGTTTGTAGTCACTTGCCTGGCTTTCTACAAAATCTTCCTAGCCACTTTCTACAGAACTGAGGACTTAAGGGGTCACACTGACCCTGATTTACTTAAATATTCCAAGTACTCTGGCCCATCCAACAGAGCCCTGTATAATTTGGTGTCTATACAGCATTAAAACATCACTACCAAATATTTATCTTGAAACATTTTAAAGGAAAGACCACATTTATTTTGTGTAGTGAGTTTTTGTCCATATGAGATAAAGCAAAAATTTCAGTTCATCCAAACTAAAATTTTACTTTCCAATAGAAGCAAACTTATTTATCTGAGTTATTAGAAATACATATATATTGATATGTAAGATATTGAAACCTGTAAGGGTTATTATTGACATAAGAAAAGTGATTGAATAAAATGCAATAATAAAATAGAATTATAACAAACATAACACTGTAAATATGTTTGGTGATAAGACATTGTATATGGTTGCATAAAATTATAAAATACATAATATGTAGAAGTAGTTATCAGTTATTTATGGGGGAATATATGCTAAAACCACAGTGGATACATGAAATATAAACTATGTCTTTTTCTTCACAGATCTACCAATGATAAAATTTAATTTATAAACTGGTCTCAGTAAAATATTAATAATAGTAATGACTAACATTAAAACAAAATTATTGAGATAAAATTTCTGGTGCCATTGCTCATGTTTTAGAGATATTAACATAAAGGCTCCTTGGATGCAGAACTGGGTTGCTGTGACAGGTATCTGGTGACTGAGACGGCTACTGAGTGACTAAGGAGCAGGTAGTATACAAAGCACAGATACCCTGAACAGTAGTGTATTCATAGCCGAGGCGGAATGGAATGAAACAGCACAGGATTTCCACACACATCTCTGAAAAACATGCAATCTAAACTTTGTGAATTGGTCATTTGTGAAATTTTCCATTCACTATTTTCAGAGGATGGCTAAGCTGATGAGGGTAAAGTTACGGAAAAGTAGAACTGCTGTATGTATTATATAATATGTATTTCATTGCATATTTTATACGTAGTTAATGCCATAAAAAGAGAAATAAAGTTTTGGTGACTCTGGTCTCAGAATAGAACTTTGTATGGTGGAATTGCAGGAAGGTAGAAATGGCATATTTTTATTATCCTTCTCATGCTACATTTATCTGCCTAAGGACATTAATTTATTGCTTTAATTTGAAGATATAGAAAAGCACACAAGAGGAAATAAAAACCATTAGTAATTCCACTTCTTCCAACCTCATGCAATTTTACAGAAAGAATTGAAAATATATCTTCTATCTTTAAAATAACGCCTATCAAAATGATCATTATCAGTATATATTTTTAGTAATTTCTAACTATTTCTTGCTGTGACTACAGTATCACACCCAAAGCTCTGGATTCCCCATGGCATAGAAGTCTATTAAAGAGGATTATGTGAGGCAGGGGTGTCAAGGACATCATAAGGGAACCCATAGAAACAACCAACCTGAGCTCATAGGAGCTCACAGAGTCTGGACCAACAACCAGGGAGCCTGCATGGGGCCGACCTAGGACCTCTACATGTGAGTGGCAGTTGTGTGGCTTGGTCTACTTGTGGGACTCCTAGGAGAGGGAGCAGGGGGTTGTCCTTAATGCTTTGACTGGATCTTGGGAACTTATTCCTCATTCTGGGTTTCCTTGCCCAGCCTTAATAGAGGGGGAGGAGCTTAATCCTAACTCAACTTAATAAGCCATACTTTGTTGATACCCACGGGAGACCTTCCCCTTTCTGAACAGAAACAGAGAAGGAGTAAATTGGGGGGGGGTGCTCAAGGGGAGGTGGGGGAAGGAAATAAGAGGAAAGGAGGAGAAAGTGTGGTTGGGATGTAAAAATAAATGCATAAATTGAATTAATAAAAATGAAACTTAAAAAAAGTTAAACTTGAAGAATAGATATGATGCCATGACAGATCTCTAATTAACTACTCATTATCACTTCCTGTCACATGCATGGGAGTTCTGTATATCCCTCATCTTCAACTACTTGGCTTGGGTCTTTTCAGAAATCATGTATATATATATATATATATATATATATGTATATATATTCAGAAATCATATTATATATAATCATATCTATAATTATATATAGAAATAGATAAATCAGACATAAATATATAAATATATATGCTTTCTATATTTAGAAATCATAAATATAAATGTTTGGAAATCACATATATATTATATATGATTATATACATATACACATATTTATAAAGTCAGGGAATTTTAGTACAAACAAATTCCTGGAGCAACTGATCACAGAATGTTGCTATTAATATAAGAACTCTAACATTTCATATTTCCATGGAAGTTGCTCTTTTTTTTTTTAACTCTTCATCTTCTGGGAGATCTAGGATTTTTAGTTTTCTCTTATTAGAAATTTCTTACTGGATCTAATTCACAGCAGTGGCCTAGGATGCTACCAAAGAGAAAACATCCACACTTGATAGACTATATAAAGGGACCCAAGTATTTAATCCCTAGAGATTCATTGCTATGGTTTAAATGTTTGTGTTTTTCCAAATTTAT
>CABHPQ010156103.1:0-15905 GCA_902168405.1 Peromyscus aztecus
TAGAGTTGTACATGCATTTAGCGTTTCATACTTTATTTTGTTTATTTTTTTAATGATTTATTTTTAAGTGAATTGGTGTTTTTCCTGCATGTATGTCTGTGTGATGGTGTTGGATCCCCTGGACTTGGAGTTACAGATAGTTGTGAGCTGCTATCTGGGTTCTGGGAATTGAACCTGGGTTCTCTGGAAGAGCAGCAGTGTTGAGCTATCTCTCCAGCCCTTTTATTTTAAGCTGGGATATTACTATGTGGCCCTAGCTGAGCTGGAACTTGCTGGGTCGATCAGGCGGCCTTAAACCTGGTTGTCCTCCTGCCTCTGCCTCCTGAATGCTGAATGCTCCTGACCGTGTGTGATTTTTAAGGTAATCGAATTTTCTTATTGAAGTAGCAGAAGAATCGTAAAGAGAATACCAGGGAGTAGATGTTCTCACCCCCTCAGAAGACAAACCAGTGCTAAGCAGTGGGTGCTGAGGGGTACTCGCTGGAATCAGGAAATGGCTCTTCTGGAAAGGGCCTTCCGTTCCTCGTATTGGAGGGGGAATCAGCGATTCACCGTTTGAACCACTGTGGACACTAAGACAAAGGAGGAGTAAGTTGAGCTTTAGGCTGTCTGTCGTGTCTGTCTGTCCCGGTAGACAGCGCAGAGCCGTTACCCACTCAGCCTTCTGTCGGATTGTTTGGCAGAATGTCCCCAGGGAGCGGGACTGACAGGCTCTGATAGACTAGGAAGCTTTATGTCTGAGACGGTTCAGTGGGGACTGGTGCTGTATGTCGCTGGGGCACCTGGGTTGGAGCCTAGCTGCTACGTACAACAACAATACATACCTGGTGAGGCGGTTTTGTTGCCAAACAAGATGGAAGTGAGCTCAGCACTCACCTCCATCTGACCTGCTTCTTGCTTTCCTATGCCTGCCTCGCCCTCCCTTCTGCTCTTTCTGGCCTGGAATTTGCTGTGTAGCCGAGGCTGGTTTTGAACTCATGATTTTCCTGCCTCCACTTTCCAAGTACTAGGACTATAGGTGTGAACCACCAAACCTGGCCCCCAACTGCCTTTTCTTTCTTTCCCTAAATTCTCTTCTTAAACATTTTTTATTTTTTTATTTATTTGTGTGGGGGTGGGGGGAGAGGGAGAGGGAGAGAGAGAGAGAGAGAAAAGGAGAGTATGGAAACTTGCAGGAGTCAATTCTATTTTTCCACTATCTACCATGTGGCTCCTAAGGATGGCATTCAGGTGGCCTTGGTGGCAATCGCCTTCATCAGCTGAGCCACCTCACTAGCCCTCAACCAGCTGCCTTTGCTTTTCTTTTTTTCTTTTTGAGACAAAGTTTGTCTGTGTAGCCCTGGCTGTCCTGGAACTCACTCTGTAGACCAGGCTGGCCTTGAACTCAGTGACCAACCCGCCTCTGCCTCAGTGCTGGGATTAAAGGCGTGTGCCACCACCGCCTGGCTAACATATTTTATTAGTTCTTTATGTGCATTTTTTTTTTGCTTGTATGTATGAGGATGTTGGATCCCCTGGAACTGGAGTTACAGAGAGTTATGAGTTACCATGTGGGAGCTGGGAATTGAACCCAGGTCCTTTGGAAGAACAGCTGGTCTATTAACCACTGAGCCATCTCTCCAGCCCCTGCCTGTGTTCTAAGGCTGCATCTTCCCCTTGATGCAGTGAGATGACTGACCGGGGGTGAAATGGTCTTGGAGGGCAAAGCCACTGTTCCTTGGTGCCCCTCCCTCTCCGCCTAGTGCATCCTGCAGGCCGCGTAAACCGTGGGGCTTGTGATGGGAAGACTTCTCTTTTCAGTAGTGTGTGCCTAAGACTCCAGAAAAGGCCAGGTGCCTGTGTTTTGTTGGCTCTCAGTCTTAGAATGCTGCTAGTAACTTCAGAACTGTAACCCTGCTGGGTGGGAAGCTGAGGTGTAATCAGTGTCTCAAGTTCCAGGTCAACACAGCTTCAGTGTCAAACCCTGTGTGTGTATGTGGTTGGCACATTGAGTGTGGGGAGGGCAGAGGACAGCTTGTAGGGGTGGAGAGTTGATCTTCCACCATGTGGATTCTGGGGGACTGAACTCAGATCATCAGGCTCGGCAGCAAGCACCTTTACCCACTGAGCCATCTCGATGGCCTACTTTCCTTTATTTATTTATTTATTTATTTATTTATTTATTTATTTATTTATTTATTTATCTATCTATTTATTTATTTATTGTTTTTCGAGACAGGGTTTCTCTGTGTAGTTTTTGATGCCTTTCCTGGAACTCACTCTGTAGCTCAGGCTGGCCTTGAACTCACAGAGATCTGCCTGCCTCTGCCTCCCTAGTGTTGGGATTAAAGGCGTGTGCCACCACCGCCTGGCTTACTTTCCTTTTCAAATATAACTTTTTTGGTTTTTTGGTTTTTTGTTTTTTTCGAGACAGGGTTTCTCTGTGTAGCTTTGCGCCTTTCCTGGAACTCGGTAGCCCAGGCTGGCCTCGAACTCACAGAGATCCGCCTGCCTCTGCCTCCCGAGTGCTGGGATTAAAGGCGTGCGCCACCACCGCCGGGCTCTCAAATATAACTTTTTAAAACCTGTTTTGGATATTAAAAATCTCTTTCAAGTATATTCCACTCACTGAATATTCTTAAGCAGGATATCAGCCCTCCTTACGGAAGCAATCTGATTTAGTCAGTCTGGGTGACAGTTCTCAAAACTGAACAGAGAATATGGAAGGACTTCTCATAACACGTGACTCAAAGCTCACTGAGGCACTATGTGAAGTTTGCTGGTTCCTCGTGGTCCAAGTTCCTTTTCTTGTGAGAGCTCATTGCCTGATGTGATTTGTAGTTTCTTATTTCTTGTGGGTAGGATAACTGGGTGTCTTGCCTTAGTCACATAGACAAAGTTAAAAGGCCACCAAGCCACACTGTGATTGGAGTGGTCAGATGCATGAGTGCCCTCAGACGGTGGAGGAGGCTGGATTGATGAATGCTAATGGGGTCTGTGGGCTGACCAGAGAGATGGGGCTAGTTGTCTGTTGCCGGAAAGTGCTTGACCCTGCTGACTGTTGAGGGAAAGATGGTGCTTCTTAAATTAGCCAATGGTGGTGTGTTTATACCCAGAAGACAGGTGAAACCCAGAGCCCCCTTTTGGGTCTAGATGATGGAATTCATTCAATAAGGTAGAATATGTTGGTTCATAAAGAATATCCAGAAAATAAGGTGGAGGGCTGTTCAGATAGGAGTGGCTACTGGATAAGAGGAGAAAAGTTGCTTCAGCAAGGAAGGAGACTCCACCCCTTTTCAGCAGGGTAAGCACCTTGGGGGTTTATGGGAGGAGGTGTCAGTGGAAACTTCCTCTCGCTGTATATTTGGAATCGACTGAGATGACAATTACATAGAATGTAGATCCAAAATTGAAAAGTTCAGCCTTTTTAGGGCTGTGAGTTGGCTCTTGGAAAGTAAAGGCACCTGTTGCCAAGTCTAAAGACCCGAGTTCGAGCCAGGGTCCCACATAGTGGAAGAAGGGAGCCAACTCCTTTGAGTTGTGTGGCACCCATGCCCAACCCTGGAAAAAAATAAAATAAATGTTTAAAAAAAAAGTTCAGTCTTTGTAGTGAGGCCAAGTCGCCAGTGTGCTGTGGATAGACTACCGTGTCAGCTCGGTCATGCTCCCCCAGTCCCCAGCTGCACCTCGATATGCCACTGGTACCCAGAGAAGCACTGCTTCCCGGATGGGGTCCAGTCTTGCTGGTGCCTCAGCATTCCTGCAGTCCCCAGGGCAGGCTACCTGCTGCGACTAGTTTCTCCCAATTTTCAGAGCAAGACTAGGACTTCCTTTAGTTTTCTTTCTGGGGAATAGTGGCCCTCCACTTGAAAGGCACCTTCCGTGCCCTTCCACAAAACTGAGTCATGAGTTTAATTTGTTGGATAGGCCAGAGAGTTCTAGATTCCTTTCCTTTATTTTCTGTTCATTTTTGTGATTATATAGATCTTGATTTCCCTATCCTTCCTCCGTCTTCCAAATTTTGTTACTATGAACCTTTCTGTTCTTTAAAATTGTGAATTTTGAAGGAGATTATTCTGGTGTTAGATATTTGGCTTAATAGTGAGGTATTTTGGGCTAATTTGGGCTAATATTGGGTTGATATTGAGGCAGAGACTTGTTGATTGGCAGTCTGTTAGTGCATATTAAAACAGATTTGATGGGCGCTGGGTGTGGTGGTGTACATCTTTAATCTCAGCAGAGGCAGGCAGATCTCTGTGAGTTCAAGGCCAGCCTGTCTACAAAGCGAATTCCAAGACAGCCAGGGCTACACAGAGAAACCCTGTCTCAAAAATTCAAAACAACAACCAAAACCAAACAGATTTGTTGTCTGGCTCATCTGCTGTGCATACACAGGGACCCACATGAGTCTGGAGCCAAGTGTGGTTCTGATGCTGTCTGGACCCCAGCACTGAGGCGGGTGCACACACGCAGGCTCCTTGAGGCTGACTAGCTCCCAGTCTCACCGCCGTCTTCCTGGCCTCACCTTTCATTGTTTTTGTTAATGCCTCTTAATCCTGTTCTGAAAACCGTAATTATTTTGGGTTAGCTAATTGAGGAGAGAGATTGTTCCTTTCATACCAGGGTTCAGCCATACAGTGACGAAGTGTTAGTTCTGTTCTTGCTAATTCTTCACCTTTCTTTTCTCTTACAGAATCCTATTCTAAGAACACAGACACTCAGGTATCTACCATGGTGTTGGATCCTGAAGAAAAGACGCCAGATGGTAACTTACAGCTTCATGTCTTTGTCTACATGGGCTTGGGCTTTAGTCAGTGGCAGGCTGTCCCTCTTATCTGTCCTACGAAGTACAACCAGCAGTCTCATCTGGTGATAGGCTGTGAATGAAATGAATTTATGATCATAGAATTCTGCCTCCTGTCTTATTTCTAATTGCCAGCTGCGTTGTGACTAGCTAGTTTGGTTTCTAGAGCAGTGATGCTTGCAAGGACAGCGTCATTCCCAGACTGGGCAGTGACCTCCAGTGTGCTCACTGCATCTGCCAGTGTTTCAGATGTGTATGCAGCAGACACACAGGGTCCTGTCTGAATCTGAGCTCCCGCTCTAGATTGCCCACACCTTTCTGCTTGGTGAAGATGGTGGGGACCAGCTTCCTAGAAAGAAAAATCAGAGCTCTGTTTGTCTAGTTGGTTGTAGGGATTCATGGGAAAGAGAAGAAGGTTTGTGGCTCACCCTAGCCGTGTGATGTCTGCGCCTCAGCGGACTTTGTGTGCTTCTGGTGGACTAGCCCTCTTCTGCCAGGCCTTCCCCCTTGCATTCAAGATTAACTATAAAATGCAGACTTCAGGGAAACACTGCTCTCAGGCTGCTCTGAGCCATGCTGTCACAAGGGCGCCGGCAGGCACCCGTGACCACCAGCCCTTCAGCCCTGCTGAGGCCTCAGTCAGGACGCCTGCTTCCTGCTTGACTGTTGGCTCTAGTGTCACTCACTGTGTGAGGCTGATAGAGCTGTGGGACCCAGGAATGATTCCTAGAGCGAGTCCTGCTGGATGAAGGGGTGTGTGTGTGTGGGGGGTGTCCGAGTTGACGAACTTACTTTCTTTTAGATTAGGATCCTGAGTTACTAGTGGGGCTAGTTTATCAATGTTGAGTCGTAGGTATGAATTGTTTGTTTGTTTGGTTTTGGTTTTTCGAGACAGGGTTTCTCTGTGTAGCTTTGCGCCTTTCTTGGAGCTCACTTGGTAGCCCAGGCTGGCCTCGAACTCACAGAGATCTGCCTGCCTCTGCCTCCCGAGTGCTGGGATTAAAGGTGTACGCCACCAATGCCGGGCTTTGTTTGTTTGTTTTAAGGCAAAGTCTTGTTAAATTGTAGTCCTGGCTGACCTCAAAGTTGTCATCCTTTTGATTTAGCCTTTAAAGCATGTCAGTGTTCTTAAAGAAAAATGAAGTGATTCTAAAAATTATCAAGTTGGGGGCAGGGGTGCTAGAGAGATGACTGAGAGGTTAAGAGCACTGGCTGCTCTACCAGAGGACCGGGTTCAGTTTCCAGCACCCACATGGCAGCTCACACCTTCACAGTTCCAGGGTATGTGACACCCTCACACCGAAGCACATAAAGTAAATCAAGTGGGTGTAGAGATGTAAATTGAGATAACTACGATGATCAGTGTCGAAGCTGGTCCAGGGAGGACACGGGATTGGGAAGAGGCAGGGCATGGGTCTGAGAGGAATTACGGAGATGAGTAGGGGCCAGGGATGAGTATAAAATATTAGGTTAAACTGATCCAAGATGGAGAGAGCAATTGGAGAGTTTTGAGCTGCTTTTTCTGTGCTTTGAGATAGGGTCTGACTGTGTAGCCCAGGCTGACCTGGAAATCTCAATCTTCTCTCCTTAGTTTCTAAGAGGTAGGGTTGCAGGATTGTACCACAGTCAGCTTGTGCATATATTACCCTGTAAAAATATTTAATTTATTGGGCTACGGATGTAACTCAGTTATAGAGAGCTTGCCTAGCATGCATGAAGCCCTGGGTCCAGTCCTCAGCACTACATAAAACCAGGTATGGTGGCATGTGACTGTATCCCAGCACCGGGGAAGTGGATGCAAAAGGATCAAGCTCAGAGTCATCCTTGGCACAAACCAACCTGGGCTACATGAGACCTGTCTCTAAATAAGTATTTATATGTACACATATGTACATTTATTTTAAAATGTAGATTAAATAAACTGCTTAGGATAAAGCCAAGCTGGTCTCTTGTGCATGCAGGTGTAAGATAAATTAATTTTGGGTCTAAAGCTGTTGCTCAGTGATGAGGGAGCATGTCCCGGACAAGGGCTAGTTCTCCACCAAAGGGAGAGCTTTGATTGCTCATTAGTGGACTTTGTTATGTTAACACAGATGGCGCTTCTGGAGACCATGGAGACTCTGCTAGTCTTAGTACCATCAACCCTGCCTACAGTAACTCCTCCCTCCCACAGTCCACTGGGGACTCAGAGGATCCCTTCACCACCTACTTTGATGAGAAGATCCCCATTCCTGAGGAGGAGGTTAGTGATGGTTCCTTGTAGGGGACCCTGTGTCCTGGGGAAAGCCTGTGAGGGGAAGCTCTCCAGCCACCACCTCTCGCTCGACAACCTCAAGTCTCATGATGGCAGCCAGCCTCTGCCATCATCAGGATGAATATGCCTCTGTGGAAAGGTGCTTAGTGGTGTCAGTGAGCATTTTTTAACTTTGGGAAGTATGGGTTTTGTGTGTTGTCCTTTTTCAAATGTAGTTCCACTGTGGGTAGTGGGTGAGCGAGCACAAAGGCGCTGTGTTACTTTAGTTTAGAACGAGTGCTGATGGAGAGCAGGTGAAGGAAGGACTGTCACTGAGAGAAGTGGCCATCTTGTTGGTAAAATGTAGATGAGCTGGATGTAGACCATGGGCATGTGCACTGCCCCTGATCCTGTGCAGCTGGTGATACTCCTTGACATGTGACAAAATAGTGGAGACATTCATTAGAAGAGGTGACACTCAGGCTGCTTTTCCTCTCTCTTTTACAGTACTCTTGTTTTAGTTTTCGTAAACTCTGGGCATTCACGGGACCTGGCTTTCTTATGAGCATTGCCTACCTGGATCCAGGAAACATCGAATCTGATTTGCAGTCTGGAGCAGTGGCTGGATTTAAGGTGAGCATCCAGTTTTACCCCAGCTGAGTGACAAGTTTTCATTATTATTGTTGTTGTTACTGTCATTGTTGTGGCTGAGGATAGACTTGAGGGCCTTGGCATGCTATCCCCATCCTTTTGAGCACTCATTATACTCTGACAGCTTTTTCCTGCTCTTGTGGAGTAGACTCGGGCTCTACCTGAAGGCAGACCTTGAACAACATAGGTTTGAACAGTGCATGTCTGCTTACATGTAGGTCTTTCTATATTAGCAGCAACTTGTGAAAACCACTGATGAAGTGCATGGCTTAGAATACTGAAAATTTAAAAGTTAGGTATGTCATAAATGAATAAAATATATACAGATAATAATCTATCGCTTTCCTGGAACTTACTATGTAGACTAGGCTGTCCTCTGTCTTCCAAGTGCTAGAATTAAAGGTGTACACCACCATGCCCGACTGAGATAATAATCTATTTTATAATTTACTATCCCAGGATATATGAAGATCTACCGCATAAAGGTTAAAATGTACCCCATCCTCTGCACGCACACAGTTCACGGTGGAGCTGTTCTCAGTTGAGAGAAATAAAAGCAAATGTAAGATGTGATGTTAACTCCTAATCATATACAGTTAGCTGTTGTGTATGCTGTACTTCTGTGTTAGCAGCCGGTGCTCTTGTGAGCTCATGTTGTGATTGCTTACGATGCTGTGTGGCTGGTCACTTCTGGTTGGGCAGTTTTTCTTGAAGTGATGGACTTCAGTAAAAAGTGGTTCTTAGTTATCGTGTGGTTTTCACCATGTGTATTATTCATCCAGTCGCTTCTTGGCCTTTTGGCTAAGAGCAAGTGTAAAGTAGGTATCGGTTGGCTAGGTTATTGGTATGGCTCCTGATAAACAGGCTGCTAGTGAAATGTTCTGAAAACTTTTGATTGCGTGGCGGAGGAGTCTGGGGCCCAGCGTCTCTAATCTCCTGTCTTAGTTACTTTTCTAGTGCTGTGTGACAAAACACGGTGTCAAGACCACTTACAAAACAAAACAACGACTTTTCACTGGGCTCACAGTTTTAGAGGTTTTAAAAATCCACGATGGTCGAGCAAAGGTGTGGGCGGCAGGAACAGCTGAGAGCACGTCTCGATCCCCAGACAGGAAGCAGAGAGGACACTGGGAATGGCAGGCGGTCCCTGACACACCTCCAACAAGACCACACTTTCTGATCCTCCTAAACTTAGGAGCCCATGGCCATTCTCATTCAGACCGCCATGCCCCCTTCATCTTCCCAGCATGCACAGTCTCCATCAACAGCGACACTTGCATGAACAGTCCTTGTGTGTGGTCTCTTCTTCTGGTTTGTTTTGTTTTTCAAGGCAGGGTTTCTCTGTGTAGCCCTGGATGTCCTGGATCTCACTCTGTAGACCAGGCTGGCCTCGAACTCACAGAGATCCTCCTGCCTCTGCCTGCCTCCTGAGTGCTGGGATCAAAGGTGTGTGTCACCACTGATCTTGTTTTAGCCACATAATTTCCTCAGAAGAAACAGTAGATGAGAAACTGAGGACCAGAAAGATGCCAGTTACCTAGCGGGTCATATGTAGAAGCTGATGCAGAACGTGGGACTGTGTCCCAGACAGCCAGGCCAAAGGCCCTTGAGTTGCCTAACAAGTGTTGGGGTGTCTTCTCTGTAGTTGCTCTGGGTGCTCCTGCTGGCCACCATTGTGGGGCTGCTGCTCCAGCGCCTTGCAGCTCGACTCGGAGTGGTCACCGGCTTGCATCTTGCTGAAGTGTGTCACCGTCAGTATCCCAAGGTGAGTGGCGTGCTGTCGGCCTGCTTGTCTGTTTCCTACCGGAATCCGTGGGTCTGGTGTTAGGTGCTGGCTCCAGTCTGGATCGAGCCAGTGGAGGAGTGGGGTCAGTGTCCCTGAAACTAGAAGTACCAAGGGGATTGATGCTACTGCCTCTTCTGCTGTGAGCCACGTCCTCCTCAGAGTCTGACACGGAATCCTGTCAGCCACGTCCTCCTCAGAGTCTGGCACGGGTCCTGTCAGCCACGTCCTCCAGAGTCGACACAGGACTCACTTTTTTGTTGCTGTTTTGAGATATGCTCATGTCGCCCAGGCTAACATTGAACTCTGTATTTGGCCAAAGATGGCCTTGAGTGCTAATCATTCTGTTTCTACCTCTCAAGTCCGAGGATGACAGGCAGACACCAGTTTCCTTAGGGAGATTCTGCATGAGTCAGCATTTACCAGTCACCCTTATTTTGTTTGAAGTCACTGTCACTTTGAAGATGTTTTTACAAAATAAATGTGGTAGGATCTTTGGATTTGCTGGTTGTCTTCAGTTCACTCTGTCCCTAGAGCTTCCTTCTAAGTATCTCACCCTTCTTACTGGCCACTTGAAGTGGGAATGACCTTTGTTGGAGGACTTTCTGCAGGGGTGCTGAGGACAGAACTCAGGCTTCACATATGCTTGACAGGGACCTTAGAGAGTGGACCACTATGTCTTGGCTGATAACATTTTTAAGTTAGTCTCATTTGTAGCTGTGAAACAGGCCTCCCTTGGGTGTGCTCTAAATGTTTAGTCTCATTTCTGACTATGAACATAGAGGTTTTGTGTTGTTTTTCTTTTCTATTCTCCTAGGCTGGTTGGTCAGTTCTCTCCCTCTCTCCCTCTCCCTCTTAGGATGTTCTTGAACTCTTGGTCATCCTGCTGGAGTTCCTGAGTACAGGTGTTGTAGGCACGTGCCACCACGTGTGGTAAATAGAAACGATTTTTCCAACTTCTGAGAAAGTGTTGCTGTTTTATAATTCCCTTAGTGTCTTTCCCCACCCCCTCCCCCAGCTGAGGACCGAACCCAGGGTCTTGTGCTTGCTAGGCAAGCGCTCTACCTTTGAGCTAAGTCCCCAAGCCTGCATTTGTTTTCTACTCTCTGTTGGTCTAGATTTAGTTTCCTGGTTTACTCTATTCCATCTGTGCTCAGCTAGTTTACCCTGAACACTTAAAAAAGAGAGGTTTATTTTTAGTTTTCAAAATCATGTGTCTGTGTTTGGATATGTGCATGTGAGTGCTTCGGGCCCCCGGAACTGGACTTGCAGGAGCTGTGAGCCGCCTGACATGGGTGCTGGGAGTTGAGATCCAGTCTCGTGTCTTCTGCAAGAGCAGTGTGTGTTTTTAGTCCTGAGCCATCTTTCTAGCCCCTTACCCCAAATACTTTTGCGTATATCTTTTTTCTTGTTTGCATATTATTATCTGGCTGTCCTGGAACTCACTCTGTAGACCAGGCTGACCTCGAACTCACAGAGATCTCTGCCTGTCTCCACCTCCCGAGTGCTGGGATTAAAGGTGTGCACCACCACCTCCTGGCTGTTAGAGGTTTTCTTAATTGCTCATTTCTTGTTCTCTCTTGACTCCCATTTTGACCATATTTGTATATTTATTTTCCCCTGAAACTTTTTGGTTGTTTTTAGGCAAGAGCGTAAGTGGAAAGTAATGACTAGGAATCCCATTCTTCTCAAGGACTGAGGAGGACAAAGTGAGCTGGGCTGCCACCTCACCTTGGTTCACAGTCTCCCACAGGAAGCTCACTTTCCTACACTGTCTGGGGCTGAGTTCTGTGTTTCTCTTGAGTCTGGGGACTTATGTAAGGCTGTCTTGGTCTGTGCCAAAATCAGAATTCCAAACGAAGGAGGTAGTTCTTCTAGATGAATGATAAGAACCACTGTTTGCTTTGTAGGTCCCACGGATCATCCTGTGGCTGATGGTGGAGTTGGCTATCATCGGTTCTGATATGCAGGAAGTCATTGGCTCCGCCATCGCCATCAATCTCCTCTCTGTAGGAAGGTGGGGACTTCCCTCTAGAACACTGTCAGTATTGAGCTGGATTCAAAGACAGGGTGAACATGAAAAGCAGCTCATTTTCAACATTCAAGATTCAGCCTGTCCAGAGCCGCTGCTTCTTCCCCGGCAGTCTCTACACCTTCCATGCCCATGATGTGCACACTTGTATTTCAATGGACAGTTAGTTACTCCTTTGTAAGGGAAGGCTGCTTATCTCACTGCATCCGACCCATGCTTTTTGACTGTGTCCTACCATGTGACGCAGTAAGCTCCAGGGAGAGTGTCAGTGGATGGCCTTTAATTGAGCTGTTTCCCGGCCACCCGTGGCTCGGCTTCCCGCCACTGTTGCTCCAGGCCCTAGCTTTCCTGGGTTTTTCTGTGTTGGACCAGATGTGAAGAAAGTGTCTTCATAGTCTTAATTTCTATTTCTTATCTCTAACCTAGGGTTCCCCTGTGGGGTGGAGTTCTCATCACCATCGCAGATACTTTTGTATTTCTCTTTTTGGACAAATATGGTAAGGACGGTGGGACTGAGGGGTGGGTCAGAGCCACTGGCTTCAGGCACGTGGCTGTGGGCAAGTCCGTCTCCTCTGGGCTCACTGCTGCATTTCCCTGTAGGCTTGCGGAAGCTGGAAGCATTTTTCGGGTTTCTCATCACTATTATGGCCCTCACATTTGGATATGAGGCAAGTGCTGCAGATCGTTGGTTAACTATTTAAAACAGAGTTTCATTGTTTCGTTTGTAATCTTCTATTATGAAAAGCAACAGTAATTCCAGAATTGTCTGATTGTATTGAATCCACAAAAAGTCAGTGTCCTTCTGGGCTGCTTTTGAAGGAATGTAGTCTATGGCAAGGATTCAGGTACAGGAAGGCCTATAGAGATTTTCTTTGGGGCCAAAAATGACTCGACCTTTCAGGGCCAACATTTTTGTCCCACATTTCCCCTGACAGCAGAGCGGCTTTGGAGCGGGACAGACAGGAGGGTTGTTGGCGACTGCTAACTAAAGCAGTTCTGTTTGTGCTCCTCAGAGCTGACATCATTAACTGCCGCTGTATTCAACCAGCTGCTGGTGCTTTAAACATGCGTGGTGGTGCACGCCTGTGATACTAGCTACTAAATAGAGACAGGCCAGTCTGTGAGTTTGAGCCCAGCTTGATCTACCCAGAGAGTTCCAGGCCAGCCAGGGCTAAGGAGTGAGACAAAAACTGTTGATGAGTAATAGGTGATTGATTATTTTCCTGGCTTGTGCCTTGCCCATTGCTGGGGATCAATACCATTATTTGCACCTTTTTATGTCCAGTTGTTATAAACTGGTTTCTACGTACAGACCTGCCTAAACATTAAAAAGAGATCTAGTGTATGAGCAGATTTTTCAGGCTGTCCCGAGGCTTGCAGGAGAAATCCTGAGCCAGGAGGAAGTCTGGGTGAGTGGTGCTAAGGAGTGGCCCACTCCTTGCACACGGTGGCAAGCAGAGGTGGTTCTTAGATGAGCAGGTGGACAGCAGCGTGAGGAGCGTGGGCTCAAGGACTGAACTGTTCTCAGATCTGTGTCAGCAGTTACAGGGACGCAGATAACAGCAAGCCCTTTAGCAGGTGTGTCCCTCAGAGCACTGTGTTCTCTGCATATCTGTAGTGTACATTTTCAGTATAATGCCAGATAGTCACTATACAGTCCTGAATCCTCTGACCCCTGGCAACAAGCCCTGGTATTAGTTATCTTTGGTAATTGTAACCAAAATACTGGAGGAGAGTAGCAGGAGGGGGAGGGGCTACTTAGCTAGGGACTCCCTCGGTCTGGTCCGCAGTTCCTTGGGCAGAACACCCTGCGGCAGGAGTTGTGGTGTGGGAGACTCCACCTCATGCAGACAGAAGCACAGAGGTGCAGGACATGGCTAGGGCCAGGAGGACTTGTCCCCATTGGTCAGCCTCTTCCAGGGAGGCTCCACCTGCCAGAGTTCCCACCACATCCCCAACAGTACAGCCATAATGGGGCTCGGGTCCAGTCCTGAGCCTGTGGCAGACAGCTTACATTCAGACCACAGCAGCCCTTTGTTCCCATTGGTTAAACTCAGGCCTTTCGCATACTAGGCGAGTGCTCGTTGATGACTCCATGTTCTTGTTCCAGGCAGTTTTAGAGGGTGATGGAGTGAAGGAGCCAGTGTCTCCTGGGCTGGTCTCCTCTTCCGTGGTGCAGTAGAGGCTAATAGCTGTTATGTTGTGTGTAGTATGTTACAGTGAAGCCCAGCCAGAGCCAAGTGCTCAGGGGCATGTTCGTGCCGTCCTGTTCAGGCTGCAGCACTCCACAGATTGAGCAGGCTGTGGGCATCGTGGGAGCTGTCATCATGCCACACAACATGTACCTGCATTCTGCCTTAGTCAAGGTGAGCGGTGCCCTTGTGTATCGTTTGTGGTAGTTTTTCCTTTAAGTACAAGGATGTAGACTTAGTCTGTGACTAGAGCTCTGCAGGAGCACAGTATTTCTAAGGCTGCCTGGTCTGTATTTATCACCAAAGTGACCAGGAAAAGTGACCCTCAAATTCCAGGCTAGTGTTCTTCCTGAAAGGTCTGGAAGTCTTGAGGTCTGGAGGGAAGGAGGGCTTCACTGGTAAGTCAGGTGAGCCTTTGCTGAGATAGTTCAGACACTTGACAGTTAGTCCAGTAGCCTTAGGGCTGAGATTAGTTTGTGGGAGCTCTGTAGTCACCTGGTTGCTGGCTCCACCAAATGTGCAGTGTTGTCAAAGGCTGTGGAGTTCTTCTGGCTTAGTGAGCTAAGACCTCATGTTTCAGCTGGTCAGTTGTTTGCCCTCTTAATCTTTAGCTGACTCCAAAGTTCTGCGTTGTTACAAAGAGGCTCTGCACTGGCGGCACACTGACCGCTCTGTTATCTCCAGTCTAGACAGGTCAACCGGTCCAATAAGCGGGAAGTCCGAGAAGCCAACAAGTACTTTTTCATTGAGTCCTGCATTGCGCTCTTTGTCTCCTTCATCATCAATGTCTTCGTTGTCTCCGTCTTTGCCGAAGCATTTTTTGGGAAAACCAATGATCAGGTGGTGAGTAAGCCAGGTGAACTGCACGCAGGGACGGGACAGAAAAGAGCAGGAACCCAGGGAAGTGGGTCTGAGGCCTGGGCGTCCCTACCCCAGTCTCTACGCCCCAGCCGGCCTGTGGTGCGGGGCTGAGGAGGCCTGTTCCCGCCCCTGCAGGGGGAGCTGGGAAGAGAGGCCTCGGGCTCACAGTGGCCACATGCTGTCATAGCGGCGGCATCTTAGCTGTCTAGCTGTCGTTATTTCTGTTTCCCTTTATTAAGCAGCAGACTGCGCGTCTGCTGGACTTGATGGACTTGATGGCTGCGTTGAGGACAGGTTAGGAGGAGGAGTCAGCAGAGAGGAGGGACTGTGACAGGGCCAGACTTGGCTCACTTTGAATTCTGTCCCATTTTGTTTGGTTGGTTTTTTTCCTTGAGGTGTTTTGTTTATTGTGGAATGCTTTAAGATGCCAGGGTTGAACCCAGGACCTTGTGCACAATCACGAGGTGCTGGCCCACATTCCTGTCTAGTTTCAGTCATTTGTGTCCACGGGACGTCTTTCTTGACCCCGGTTCTGCTGTGACCCAGGCCTCTGATTGCTTATGCCCTCCCACTTTGGAAGCCTCTGGTCTGTTTTGTTTTGTTTTGGGTTTTGGTTTTTGAAAAAGGGTCTCATTGGAGGCTTGAAACTCACTCTGTAGACCAGGCTGGTTTGGAATTCACAGAAATCCTCCTGCCTCCGCCTCCCCAGCACTGGGCTTAAAGGCGTACGCCACCAAACCCAGCATTTCTTTCAGCTTTTTTGGACAAGTTCTACCTGTGCAGCCCAGTCTGGCCTCAGGTTTGGGATTCTTGTAGCTCAGCTCCCTGAAGGCCTCCGGAAGTGCTCTTAGAGTCTCTCCTTATTTGCACTTACAGTGAATGCTCCAGCGTTTGCTATTGCCATGCAAACTGTCTGAGCTAACATTTTGATGCTGGAGGGGATGAGAGACCTGAGGGAGGGTTGCAGGTAGAGGAGCACCAGCTGCCGCCCACGTGGCAGCCCTGGAGGGCTTCCTCTGCTTATCTCATGCAGAGGAATTTGGTGAGACAAATAGGGGTTCTTGTCTGGTTCTCCTTTCTAAAACAAT
This sequence comes from Peromyscus aztecus, assembly GCA_902168405.1. NCBI lineage: Eukaryota > Metazoa > Chordata > Mammalia > Rodentia > Cricetidae > Peromyscus > Peromyscus aztecus. Next base: position 15,624 of record CABHPQ010156103.1, read on the forward strand.
TGTTCTTAAACTGCCTTGGTCTTCAGGTTAACGCCTGTAGAAATAGCAGCAGCCCCCATACCGACCTCTTTCCTAACGACAACTCAACTCTGGCTGTGGACATCTACAAAGGGGTGAGTGAGCACATGGGTGTTCGCAGATCCTCTGGCCTTTGTGAGTTCATTTCAGCTGAGCACAACTCCTGGGGGCCTTTTATTTTTCAGGCCCATATGCCTGGGACACATGTGGGGTTCTGGGGGGTAGAAGATGGGCTGATGGGCTGCACAGGTACACATGTGGGGT
>CABHPQ010156103.1:15915-29260 GCA_902168405.1 Peromyscus aztecus
AAGATGGGCTGATGGGCTGCACAGGTACACATGTGGGGTTCTGTGGTAGTGGAGGGGGTGGAAGATGGGCTGATGCTGAATTGCACAGCAGCAATTCCTAAACCCATGAGGACACTGACGTTCTGGGGCTTTGACCGCAATGACAGAGATGATTAGTGAGATGTGCTTTCCTCGGCCCTCTTGGGCCCTTCATGCTGGTTCGGTTGTGACTCCCAAGAAAAATATGCACTACACTGAGTTCCCCACACGTTCACTGTCTGCTCCCCTTCCTCCGTTTCTCAGAAAAGTGAATTAAGGAGCACGCTTTGGGAAGGGTAGGGTTCTGCCTCCTTAGAGTTTAAGGTGGAGGTTAGAGATGAGGGGGCGCAGAGGAGGGATGCAGGGGTGTCCAGGTTAGAGATGAGGGATGCAGGGGTGTCCGGGTTAGAGATGAGGGATGCAGGGGTGTCCAGGTTAGAGATGAGGGATGCAGGGGCGTCCGGGTTAGAGATGAGGGATGCAGGGGCATCCGGGTTAGAGATGAGGGGGCGTCCAGCGAGTGAGATCCAGAGCTGAGTCTCACTTCTGTGCAGTGCCCAGCACAGTACTTGGTGTGTTTCAGGAGGAGAGGGAGGTGCTGCAGAGGGCTGCTTTCTGGGTGTTATCTAAGCACTGACAAGCCCCTCTCTCCCTGTCCAGGGTGTTGTGCTTGGATGTTACTTTGGGCCTGCAGCACTCTACATCTGGGCAGTGGGGATCCTGGCTGCAGGGCAGAGCTCCACGATGACAGGAACCTATTCCGGCCAGTTTGTCATGGAGGTATGTGCTGGGGTTGACTACAGGGATGGCCCAGCCCCTGAGTGTCGAACTCCGTGCATCTGCGGCCTCCCCGACTTCCCCGGCTGTCTCTCTCCTGTCACACGCCCTCATCCAGCCCCCGCGCTTTCTCCCAGGGATTCCTGAATCTCAGATGGTCACGCTTTGCCCGAGTGATTCTGACGCGCTCTATTGCCATCATCCCCACGCTGCTTGTTGCTGTCTTCCAAGATGTAGAGCATCTGACGGGGATGAATGACTTCCTGAATGTTCTGCAGAGCTTACAGGTGAGCAGGGAGCTGGGGAAGGAAGCCCAGGCTGCACTTAACCAGCATTAAGTCTTGCCTGGGGCACCAGGCCTCCTGCGGGAGGCTGGTACTAGGGGTGAGTGAGAGAGGGGAGAAGGAGTGGAAGTTCATTACATGGAAATTATGAGCTCTGCTTAACATAGAAAACACAAATTAGAGGCCCCCAAGATGGCTCAGTGGAGGAAGTGCTTGCTGTGCGGTGTGCAAGTGTAAAGACCTAAATCTGATCCCCTGCAGACAGTGGAAGGGAAGAACTGTCTCCAAAAGTTGTCCTCCGATCTCCATATCACCATAGCACAGACATGTCTGTCTGTCTCTCCTCTCTCTCCTAGGCTCTGTTTCTCTCTCACACACAGGTAAGTAAGTAACTTTGTGATACATAAAAATCCACAACATTGTAGCTCATTAATGCAGCAAGGGTAAATCATTAAATGAATTGTCAGACCATCACCAACTCTAGGGAGACAAGTCACATCCAATGTGTTGTTTATTTATTTAAGATGATATGTTTCAGCGTTTTGCCTTTGTGTATGTATGAGCACTGTGTGTGTGCCTGGAACCTGAAGAGTTCAGACGAGGGCCTCAGATCCCCTGGAACTGGAGTTACATACAGTTGTGAGCTGCCATGTGGGTGCTGGGAATTGAACCTGGGTCCTATGCAAGAAGAGCAAACCAAGTGTTCTTAACCACTGAGCCATCTTTCCAGCCCCCAGTGTGTTGTCTTCCTGTGTTTAAACAAAGGTACTTAGGATCATGACTAGTGCTGGATTAAAAATAGTGTTTGGCAGAGGCAAGGTGTTAGAGCACCTGCTACCCACGGTGTGGGGAGAGGGGATTTATGACTCCTCTTCGTGAGCCGTGCTGGTGTCTGTGGTGGTACAGTAACCACATGGACTCTAGGAAGTGGGAGCCTCAGTTAAGGGATAGCTTCCATGACTGATGTGGAGGGAGAGAGCGTGCCAGAGCCAGGCCAGTGCCAATAAGCAGCATTCCTCCAAAGTGTCTGCTTAGTTCCTGCCCTGTCTTCCCTTGGTGATAGAGTGTGACCTGGAAGTATAAGCCAGATAACCCCTCCAAACCCCTCCCCAAGTTGCTTTAATCATAGTGTTTTATGACAACAGCTTCAGAGATAAACTCCAGAGATAAAACCCACATAACTCCATCTCATTTTTTCCAGCTTCCCTTTGCTCTCATACCCATCCTCACGTTGACAAGCCTGCGGCCAGTAATGCATGAGTTTTCCAATGGAATGTGAGTAACTTGTCATCATTCTCCAGAAGGACACGGGAGGGGGATTTTTACCCAGCAGGCCAGTCAGAAATGTTTTCTCTAGGAGAGCTGTGTGTTTCCAGAGCAATTTCTAGCTGCTGCTTCTTTGACTTATAAAGAAACTGGTAAGCGTGAGTTATAAGAAAGGAAGAGAAACACTTTAGACCTTCGAGCTCTCGCTCTTCACCCTCAGCCACTGAGGTTTACATGCTGTGTTATATTTCCCAAGAGAGGCACAAGCTAATAACACCTTCTGTGCACACCTTGAAGGGATCTGTGGGTGTGCTCTAGTTTCCTTTCTGCTGCTGTGACAGACACTGTGCCCACGAGCATCCAAGGGGCCGAGAGGTTTACCATTCTGGGAGAAGTCAAGGCAGGCTCAGTCACGTCACAGCCACTGAACTCAGACAGCTAGTCATGTCACAGCCACCGAACTCAGACAGCTAGTCACGTCACAGCCACGGAACTCAGACAGCTAGTCACGTCACAGCCACCGAACTCAGAGAGCTAGTCACGTCACAGCCACGGAACTCAGACAGCTAGTCACGTCACAGCCACCGAACTCAGAGAGCTAGTCACGCCACAGCCACCGAACTCAGAGAGCTAGTCACGTCACAGCCACGGAACTCAGACAGCTAGTCACGTCACAGCCACTGAACTCAGAGAGCTAGTCATGTCACAGCCACTGTCAAGGGCAAAGGGAATCAACACATCCTTGCTTCCATGTTTGCCCTAAGCCAGCTTGCTTCTTTGTATACTGTTCAGGATGCACTGGCTGGGTAATGGTGCCACCCTGAGTGGGCTGGTTGTTCCCACCTCATCCCCTGCAGATGTGCCCACAAGCCAGCCGGATGTAGATAATTTCCCACTAAGACTCCCTTCCCACGTGGTTCTTGGCTGTGTCAAGTTGGCAAGTAAAACTAATCAGTACAGGTCTTCATGTGACTTGTTAGGTTTCAGGGATCTCTAGTTGTCACCTCTCTGAGGCGGTGGGACCTGGGAGGCAGACTAAAGTCTCACACACTAGCCAACTTTATTCAGAGCCTCAGACAGTTTATATTCTGAGGGTTAAGATAGTCACACAAGTAAAGTTCTCACGAGTTCAGGCTGTATACAAGGACAAGCAGCGTGTGGAAAAACATGTGTTTCCATAGAGGTTTATAAAGGAGAGTTTAAACATTTAATTGAATAAAGCAGCCAGCAATAGTGAGTAATTGGAAGTAAATTCGCTCCTATCCACTGCACCCGGGAGGAGCATGAAAACATTCTAAGAACAGTGCCATGTCTTGCAGAAACTGCTTATAAGACTCTTGTCTTGTTTGCTTGAAGTTTCTGACAGCACTCAGAATTCTCCTCACACGACTCCATTCCTGGACCATGTTCTGATGTCTAATGAAATGTCTCTGCATTTCCGGGACCTGCTTATCTCTGGGGTCTTAAATGCTGGATTTTTGTTGTGTCAGAGAGATGGGTCAGTGGATAACATGGTTGCCACACAAGCCTGACAGTCTGAGCGCCATTCCTGGAACTCAGAAAGGATGAGGGAGAGAAAGAACTCCACAGAAGTGGTCTTCTGACCTCCACATGCATGCTGTACCTGTGCCCACACATGTACATGTCATATGCATACATTGATAACAGATAGTTAAATACTGGGTTCTGTTTATCACAGCCCTTCTCCTTCTGTTGATCTCTGAGTTACCACACGAGACACAGTTTTCTTTTCAGTCTGTGCCCAGTTGAACTGTTGCCCACTCATGCGTCCCTTCTTTCACAGAGGCTGGAGGATCGCTGGTGGGATCTTGGTCCTTCTTGTCTGCTCCATCAACATGTACTTTGTAGTGGTGTATGTCCAGGAACTAGGGCACGTGGCACTGTATGTGGTGGCTGCCGTGATTAGCGTGGCTTATCTGTGCTTTGTGTTCTACTTGGTGAGTCCAGTGTGGAGGGAGCAGGGGCGCTGGCGTCGGGGGTGGTGTAGGTGGGGCTAACTGTCATTAGAAATGAATGGTCCCCAAGCAGTTTACCGAGGCAGTTCATACGGCATTGTCAAACCAGCTCTTTCTGAAATTCTATTTATTTTTTTGTGGTTTTGGTTTGGGAGATTAAACACAAGGCTCATACGCTGCCAAGCAAGCATTCTAATGTTGTGCTCTGTTCTCAACCAGATGCTTATATTTTTGAATCATCCAACTTATTTAAGGGTTTTTTTTTTGGGGGGGGGGCTTGTTTCTTGAGACAGGGTTTCTCTCTGTAACAGCCCTGGCTGTCCTGGATCTCGCTCTGTAGATCAGGCTGACCTTGAACTCACAGAGATCCACGTGCCTCTGCCTCCCGAGTGCTGGGGTTAAAGGCCTATACCACCATACCTGGCTTATTTTAGTTTTTAATGCCTAGTATTTTTCTATTTCCGTTGATTTATAAGGATCCAACATTTAATTCCGGAAGAGAATGTTACCATGCTTGAGAAGCCCAATGGCTCGGTGGTTGCACAGCAGGCATAAGAGAAGGACTCAAGTTCAAATCCCCAGGCCCCATGTTCAAAGCTGGACATGGTTGTGTGTGCCTGCAGCCCCAGCCCTGGAGGCAGGGAGGCAGCGATAGGAGGTTGCTGACCCTGCTAGCCTGGCTACGGATCAGCAGGAGAGTTCCCACTGAGTGAAACAGGTCAGAATCACAAAGCACTAGGAACAGAGAGAGCCCGGTTTTGAAAAGCCTGGGAGGGGAAACTCCAGGATATTTTGAAGCAGAAGAGGGCCTGAGAGCCTGACTTGGCCAGCCCTTGGTGGAAAGAGTGGACAGAGCTGGATGTTTGGGGCAGGAAGCAGTTTGTCCCTGCATAGCATGGATGTGCCCTAAGGTGGCTGAGTGACATTCGTGTTTCCTCTTCCAGGGTTGGCAATGTTTGATTGCGTTGGGCCTGTCTTTCCTGGACTGTGGGCACACGGTAAGCATCTCTAAGGCCCTGCTGAGTGAAGACACCAACGGCGGCAATACTAAGTAAACACTGGGTCAGTCTGTCTGTCTTTGCAGGGAGCCATCAGAGCCAGTGTGTTTCTATGGTTTACTGTGTGAACATAGCCACAAGTATGTGCTGTTGCACAGACTGCATTTAGGACTCAACTGTTAGTTGGGAAACACTTTGTTTTGTGTATGTTTTGAGGTCTTTGTTTTGTTTTTGTGAGATAGGATCTTGCTATGAAACACTAGGTAGCCCAAAACTCACTATATAGCCCAGGCTGCCCTCAGACTTACGGCAATCCTGTCTCAACCTCCTGAATGCTGGGGTTATAGGCATGCACTACCATGCCTGGCTTTTCCCATGTGTGCTTACAAGATGATTATTTTTGGCAGGGATGGATGTCACCCCGTAGCATTAGGCAGTCCCTGGAAAAAATGACTTGAGCCATTTTAAACACTAAGTCCCTAAGTAGCCAATAGTGCTCTATCATTTTGAGAGCAAATTCTCTACATGAATATTAACCAGACTCTCTGTTCTTAAAACTGTATGAATTAGGGATATAGTAAACTGCAATTGTGTTTTTCATTAGGTGAATTAAGGGTATAGTAGCTCTGGGCATGCAAATTTTATCAAAAGATAATGGATGTTGAAAGATGGAAAAAATGCTTTTATGCTCCCTTTCAAATTATTTTAATTATGAAAAACCCAACTAGAGTGATGCCATCCATTTGAACTACAAAATTAGAGACAGTTCAGGATTTGTTTGTTTGTTTGCTTTCCAAGATGGGGTTTCTGTGTAGCCCTGGCAGTCCTGAAACTCACTCTGTAGACCGGGCTGGCCTTGAACTCAGAGATCTGCCTGCCTCTGCCTCCCAAGTGCTGGGACTAAAAGTGTGTGCCACCACTGCCCCTCTAAGTTTGTGATTTTTTTATTTCTACTTTTAATTTCTCAGTGGAAACTAAGAAGGGTAGGAGGCATAAAAGGTGGACGTGGACAGATGGTCTCCCTGCAGGGAGTGACTCACCACCTCCAGGTTTTCCTTACAATGCAAGCTTAGCCCCAAGGTTATAGCTTTCATGTTACTACCCAGGGTTCCTGATAGTGTTTAATCTTGAGTGTGCACAATCATCAAATCGTTGCCTTCCTCTTGTAAGAGAGAGGTGTTAGCAGAAGAGGGTAGCCTTCGTGAACTGACGTTCCCATGAGACACGGGACTCGGAGGGGTCAGAGAGCTAACTGCACCGCTCCCCAAGCCACCCTTCACCACTTCATGTCTCGGACACACCAGTTTCATGTCCAGGATGACTCGCAAGGCACTCAGGAGCTCTGGACTAACGTTTGCAAAGTCAGTAGGTGTCACTGTGGTTGTGAAGTTCCCTCCTGCAAGATGGGACTAGTTCCCTCGAGAGGAAATCTCAGAGACCAGACGGTGAAGCTCTGGAGCCTTCAGCACGGGATTGCTACTCTCACCTGAGCCTCTTGTGACCCTTACACCGGAGCCGCCTCGGGAGTCTGTCAGACCCTATCTGTCCGGGGGTCGTGTGTGGTCATTGTCTTGGTGGCGGGGGGAATGAGAGTGGCTTTGAAGGATGTCCTCGTCTTTGAAGCCTTCCTTCTAGTGAGCTGGCTGACAGATGATGTTGGCTCGTCTGAGCCCGAGTGGCATTATTACTAGCATTTTACACACAGTCAAATCTCACCATGGACACATTCTTCACGAAGCATAAAAAATTTGGTAAATTGCTGTTTTACTCACCCTACCTTGGCCTTAGCCCCTCAACTAATACAAAATCACAGGTGACAGTTCCCTACAGCAATGGTTCTCAGCCAGTGGCCCAAGACCCCTTTGGCAAGTCTCTATCTCCAAAAACATACTTGCATTACAATTCATAACAATAGTAAAATGACAGTTATGAAGTAGCAATGACAATAATTTTATGCTGGGGGTCATCACAGCATGAGGAACTATATTAAAGGGTCACAGCATCAGGAAGGTTGAGAACCGCTGCCCTACAGGGTCCTTCTCACACCTGTCCCTTCTGCCACCATTGTTCCTGAAGCTGACCTGAATGGTGCTTGAAGATCTGGAGACTGAGCCTGGAAACTTGGTGTGCTGTAGTATGTGAAGGCCAGACTGATGGCAACAGAACTCCTGCAGAGATGCTGTCGCAACGTTTACATTTGTCCCTCGGGCAGGGTGTATCCAGAGTCACAAATATCGATAGTCCAGCCCAAAGCTGCTAGGGATGGGGGACTGGTGTGTGGTAGGCAAGGCCTCTGCTGCGGGTCTGTCTTCCCTGTCCTAGAAGTCTTCCATGTTATGCTTGTTTACACCGATGGAAGGTTTCGCCATAGTTAGATGTTCTTTTCTAATTCTGCGACGATACTATTTTACAGAGTCGTTTGGTTATCACTGAGAAGGTGTACTTCTAACAGTACTCTGTCCAGTAAACAGTGTGTAAAAATTTCTAGTCTTCAGTGCCAGTGTGGTTCTGGCCGTGTGTTTGTGAGCCGTCTGTACTTTCTCTAATTGGTCCTGTTCTCCTGGGACATGAAGTAACTGCACTGCTTCAGGGCACTGGAAGCTGACAGGCTGGGGCATGGCTACGGTTGGCTTAGGAGATCCTGCCAGGACTGTAGGAAGTAGCTACAACTAGACTTTTAGTGAACCGTTAACAGCTTGTAAACTTGATTTGTAATTTAAAAAAAAAAAAGAAAAAAGAAAAAAAGAAAAACTTCCCTTTTTCCTGTCTTGTTTCCTGGCTGTTTTTTAAACCTTAAAAACACTTGATTAATAGGGTCTCAGCAGCTCTGATACAGAAATACAGACATGTCATCATCATCAAGAACGACACACCAAGTGCCCACAGCATCACTGCTCGTCTCCCTAAGGGACAGAGTCCCCAGAAAGCTTGAGGTAGTCGTAGACACCAAGATTCCAATTTCACTTTAGAGGCCGAGAGATGGCCTCAGAGGTATGCATGCCGCCAAGCTTCACACCTGGAGTTCGGTGCCTGGGACCCCCATGGTGGAAGGAGAGAACCAACTCTTGAAAGTTGTCTCTGACATGTGCTCTGTGGTGCTGGAGTACTCACCCCACATAAGTACACAACAAATAAAGAACAAATTAAATTTTCTTCAGTTTAAATGAAAATGAACTTCAGTTTACCACTTAGTTAATACTTTTGTTGTTTAAGGCCATAACTTTACCATTTTGCAAGATGAAACTTTTCCTACCTTCCTCCACTGTAAGCTGAATATTTGCCTGTCTGTAGGCTTGTCTACCACACAGGAAGGATTTTACAATATGTATTTGCGGCCAAAAAATAGTAAAAATGTAGCGAGAGAAACCAGAGTCCCTTAGCTTAAAACCAGATGCCCATTTTGGCAGACCCGATGTCAGTGCAGATCCAGCAGCAGCAGCACCAGGCACACGGTGGGGAATATGTCCTTACTTGACTGTCCTAAGACAGGCAGGCAGGCAAACTTCATGCTCCCTTCTTGTGCTGGCTTCCCGGCCCTGCCTCAGGATGTGTAAGATGTCCCCAAGGGGTTATGTGTGCCGACTATTCACTGAACTTCCCTTAATTTTGGTTTAATTTCAGAACTAATGAAGAATACAGAGCATTTTCCAGAACCTTGTGTTAGCCTTTGTTAGCTCATGTGTGTTTACAAGTGGCACAGTCATTGAAACTGAGTGACAGTGCTGAAAGTCCTCAAAGCAGTGGGCTGCAGAGGTGCTTCAGTGGTTAAGAGCAGGTGCTGCTCTTCCAGAGGACCCAAGTTCAGTCCCCAGCGCCCATGCTGGGTGGTCACAGCCGCTTGTAACTCCAGCTTCAGGGGCTTGATGCTCTTTTCTGGCCTTTATAGGTACCTACATGCTCACCTGCGCTCGCTTGCTCACTCGCTCTCTCCCCCTCTCTTCCTCTCCTCCTCTCTCCCCCTCTTCTTCCCTCCCTCTTCCCTTCCTCTCTCAGTTCTTAGAACATGATGCTCACTCCCTACACTGAGAGGCAACTGAACAGCCTAAAAGCCAGAGGACTGGTGTTCCGTCACCAACCACCTTGTGAAACACACAGAATGCCCTTCAGGCTGTAGGAAGACTCCAGACATTTCTCCAGCGTTGCCAGGAACACCAAGACAGCAAAACATTTCAGTCGGGTGTAGTGGCACACACTTGTAATCTCAGCGCTTGAGAGGCATGCTGGAGGCTGGCAGATTGAAGGCCAGCCAGTTCACACAGCTAGTTCAAGGTCAGAGTGGGCTACACAGAGAAGCCTGTTTCAGCACTTATCAGTGGCTTAGAGAACAGACAGGGACCTATGTGACAGTAGCTAAGAACCAATAATAAATAGATACACTCATGTATCACCTGTCTGCACCCCAGAGTACCTTAACCTATTGTAATACTTAGCCACATTTCTCAATGTCTCAGAACTAGAGAACAAAATTCTCCAATTAAGTTACCTAGGTGATAATACTCTGATGTCACGCAGTGAGGAAGTCCACCATCTTTGCTCACTTGGGAGAGGTTTCCATGAATTATCAGTGAATCTGGCGATCATTATTAGTTCTCAAGCCTGGGTGTCAGACCTGCAAGTGAAATGTCAGTGCCTTCCTGGCTTGGGGACGTTTGATCCAGGGAACCCATTTGGCTATGCTGTCTTCACACAGCCATACAACATCCTGTGAGGTGACATGTTACGATGTGTAATGTGCTCCAAATAAACTTTCTAGAGACTTGATGAGGTATCTTCTCAGTGTGCTTGACATCTCTAGATACAGCATGTTTCCATTTTACACACACATGGAAGATAAGGTCCAGAAGGTATACTCCGATCTTGTGTGGTGGTGCATGAGTAATCCTAGCCTCATGAGGCAGGGGGATCACTGCAAATTCCAGCCAGAGCTGCAGAATAAGACCCTGCCTCAAAACTTAAACAAGGGGTTGGGATTTAGCTCAGTGGTGTAGCACTTGCCTCAGTTCTGAAAACAAAATAAAACCCCAAAGGATACATTGGAAGGGCTAAAACTGGGCCTTGACTCCCCACCCCACTTCAGCGCCTGTTTTTACTACATCATACGGGTGTAGTTCATACAGATTTATAGTCTGTGCTCAAATTCACACATAGGCTGTTGGTGCCAAGAGCAACAGTATTACTAACACACTAAGGACCAATGTGAAAGTCAAGTCATTGTCCCAAATTGTATCACTGGACAGATAAAGAAGTACAATTTCTTTACCAGGTATGGCAGAGTACACCTTTAGTCCCAGTACTTGGGAGGTAGAGGTAGGCAAATCTCTGAGCTCAAGGCCAGCTCGATTTATATAGCAAGTTGCAGACTGGCCAGGGTTACTTAATGAGATCCTATCTCATAAAGAGGGGGTGGCGGCGCAGATCCCAGCAATCCATTTTCATTTGGTTCACAGGAATGGGGTCTGGAAATAATGTTTTTAGAACAGCTGAGGGTGGGGCCTGGTGATAAGCACCTGTAATCCTAGGACCTGGGAGGTAGGAGCTGGTATCAAGATCATCCTCAGCCCCATAGTATTTCTGAAGCTGACCTGAGCTATACTAATCCTGCTTTAAAAACTCAGAAAGTACACGACATGAAAACAGCTGAGATTCCTGATTCAGTCTGGCAAACACTGGGGACTCATAGGTTACCCTTTGTCAGCACACTCTTTTTATTCTTTTAATGGGAGGGTTTTCTCAGGTGTCAAAGGATAATAGGACCAGAATTAAGGGCTCAGAGTTTAGATCATGTGAGATCTGATTTCCAGTACACAGTGCTAAGACACAAAGCATTCTAAAGTTGAATCCGGAGGCTCTGTCACAAGATAGTCGGATGCATTTGGCACAGCCTCCATCCTTAACTCTTTCAGCTCCGCTATTAAATGTTAGAAACTACCCAGGCAGCCATGGAGCACATGCAAGTGAAACGTTCCCCTTTCCGTGGGTTTAAGCATGCTTTCCCTGACACTCTGGGCTCCGCCCTTTCTCTAAAGGGCCCTCTCTGCCTCCTGGCTGCTTGGCTGCTGTGTGGACGATCTCCATGCTGGCTTAACTCACGCAGCTCCGATTCTCCATCTTTCTCTTGTTCTGGTCGGCTTGTCTGCCCTAGACTTTTTCTTTTAAATTCTAATAAATTGTTCTTGGTGGGCTGGGGACAGTTAAAAGGACCCAGGTTCAGTTCCAAATATCCATGTGGTGGCTCACAGCCATCCATAGCTCCAGTTCCAGGGAATCCAATGCCTTCTGACCTCTGTGGACACCAGACACACATGCATACTACATACATGAAGGCAATGTACATAAAATAAAAATCTAAAATTTTCCTTGAGTTTAAAACAAACAAAAACAATCTCATATACACATAAGCCATTTTGTTGTTGTTGTTTTTGAGACAGGGTTTCTCTGTGTAGTTTTGGTGCCTGTCCTGAATCTTGCTCTGTAGACCAGGCTGGCCTCGAACTCACAGAGATCCACCTGCTTCTGCCTCCTGAGTGCTGGGATTAAAGGCATGTGCCACCTTCGCCTGACCTTTTTTTTTTTTAATTTTTATTTATGTGCATTGGTGTTTTGTCTTCATGTATGTCTGTATGAGGGTGTTGGATCCCCTGGAACTTACAGTATGAGCTGCCATGTGGGTGATGGGAATTGAACCCAGATTCTCTGGAAGAGCAGACAGTGCTTTTAACCACTGAGCTATCTCTCCACCCCCTCCATTTTCTATTCTGAAAGAAAATACAGAAATACCGAGAAAAGGGACCAAAATAATGTTGGTTTACCACGTCACTCCTGAAGTCACAGCCATTCTCTCCTGTGTTCTGTTCTCAGCTCCACCTGGGATTGACGGCTCAGCCTGAACTCTACCTTCTGAACGTCGTGGACGCCGACTCGCTTGTGTCCAGATGACGAACAGCCTGAGGGACTCTGAGAACCCTCTCCCTCAGCCCTTGTGCACCAAGTGTCTGTTAACAAATCTCTGTTAGTTCAGAGGTGACTTTGTTGAAATGTTTTGAACAAAGGCAAAGATTTCCTCATGGGATCAGAGGTAAAAGCGAACAGCTATGTATGGGTCAGAGACCCGCTCGCCTCCAGCAGCTATGCATACAGTGAGTTGACCTCGGTGAGGGGTAAGCAACGGGCCTGTGGCAGCCCTGCATTCCCATGGGCTCGTGTCTGCACTTCTGGGATTTAAAAATGTAGGAATATGTATTTATGTGAACCCGAACGTGCCAGTTTGGGTAAGATTTTAAGGTTATAAAAATTGATAGTTTTTTAAATGTTGTTCAGGTGAATTAGGTATTTGTTTTATCGGGATCGTAAGTGAGAAAGGGAATGAGTTTTTTAAGGTTGAACTTTGTAAATTAACTATCCTTTAAAGTGCTATTTTACTACACTGGTTGTTTTAGTTCATCGTCATCCACCAGAGTATCTCTTGGGTAGCTACTAACACTTGCACATTGCTTAAAGTGTGTGTGTGGGTGTGTGTGCATGCATATGTGTGTGCACTTGTGTGCCTGTACGTGTTGACGCTTGTGCAGGCCACATGTTGATATCAGGTGTTTCCTCAGTCTCTACCTTACTTTTTGAGACTGTCTCTTTCCGAACATGGAGCTCACTGGTTGGCTACGCTGACTGGCCAGTGAGTTTGGGGATCCTCCTGCCCCTGTGCCTCAGTCTGGGGTTACACATTTGCTGCTACACGTGGATTTTACACTGTGCTGGGGACCCAAACTCAGGTCTTCTTGGACAGTAGGTGCTTCACCAACTGAAGCGTCTCCCCAGTCCCTGGCACACGAGTCTTAACGAGAACCTCTCTTCCGTCTGTTCCCGTGTTGATTGTATTTGTTACCCTTGTTTTTCTAGTGTTTGTGTCTGTCCACGCCATCCTCTCTGTCCACGCCGTCCTCTCTGTCCACGCCGTCCTCTCTGTCCACGCCGTCCTCTCTCTCCACGCCGTCCTGTCTGTCTACGCCGTCTTCTCTGTCCACGCCGTCCT
>CABHPQ010156103.1:29270-52371 GCA_902168405.1 Peromyscus aztecus
CACGCCGTCCTGTCTGTCTACGCCGTCTTCTCTGTCCACGCCGTCCTCTCCACGCCGTCCTCTCTGTCCACGCCGTCCTCTCTGTCCACGCCGTCCTCTCTGTCCAGGCTGTCCTTTCAGTCCACTTGAAGCTCTGACACTTGGCATACCATAGTTAGATCCTAACTCTGTTTCTAAGGTCACTCCCATTGATCCTGTTGGGTGTCCTGGGCATTCTAAGCATTTTAGGTGTGTGTAACAAGTGGTATGAGACTTGTACTAGGTGGGAACCCAGATGATCAGTCCACATACCACCACTGCCTGCCTGTGTGCAGGTTGTAGATTTTTGTTTTTTAATTCCAATTGCTAACCAGAAATTCTTCTCCTTAAACTTTTTATAATAAAGTTCATATTGAGTAACTAAAAACTTTTGTCTAGGGGTACTGCTCACTTGTAGAGCTCTTGCCTACCTTAGGCAAGATCTAGGGTATAATCCCCAGCAGTTCATATGAACACACACACACATACTTTTATCATAACAGTCTTTGTTTTTTTTCTTTCAGTTTGTTTGTATGATGTATTACATTGACAGATTTTCGTATGTTGAACCATCCTTGCCTCCCTGGGATGAAGCCTACTTGGTCATGGTGGATAATTTTTTTGATGTGTTCTTGGATTTGGTCTGCCAATATGTTGTTGAGTATTTTTGCATCAATGTTCATGAGGGAGATTGGTCTGTAATTCTCTTTCTTTGTTGCAGTTGTGTGGTTTGAGTATCAGGGTAACTGTAGCCTCATAAAAAGAGTTTGGTAATGTTCCTTCTGTTGCTATTGTGTGGAACAATTTGAAGAGTATTAGAATTAGCTCTTCTTTGAAAATCTGGTAGAATTCGGCACTGAAACCATCTGGTCCTGGGCTTTTTTTTTTTTTTTTTTGGTTGGGAGACTTAATGACTGTTTGTATTTCCTTAGGGGTTATTGGTCTATTTAAATAGTTTATCTGGTCTTGATTTAACTTTGGTATGTGGTATCTAGCCAGAAAATTGTCCATTTCTTTCAGATTTTCCAATTTTGTGGAGTACAGGTTTTTGAAGTATGACCTGATGATTCTCTGGATTTTGATGTCTGTTGTTATGTCTCCCTTTTCATTTCTGATTTTGTTAATTTGGAATCTCTCTCTCTCTCTCTCTCTCTGCCTTTTGGTTAATTTGGATAAGGGTTTGTCTATCTTGTTGATTTTTTTTTTTTTTTTAAAAAAACCAACTCTTTGTTTCATTGATTCTTTGTATTGTTTTCTTTGTTTCTATTTCATTGATTTCAGCCCTCAATTTGATTATTTCCTGGCGTCTATTCTTCCTGGGTGAATTTGCTGCTTTTTGTTCTAGAGCTTTCAGGTGTGCTGTTAAATCTCTAGTGTGAGATTTCTCCAACTTCTTTATGTGTGCATTTAGTGCTATGAATTTTCCTCTTAGCATTGCTTTCATAGTGTCCCATAAGTTTGGGTATGTTGTACTTTAATTTTCATTGAATTCTAGAAGTCTTTAATTTCTTTATTTCTTCCTTGACCCATTGGTGTTTCAGGTGGGCATTATTCAGTTTCTTTGAGACTATAGGATTTCTATAGTTTTTGCTGTTGTTGAAATGTAACTTTAAGGCATGGTGGTGGTCAGATAAAATACAGGAGGTTATTCTAATGTTTTTGTATCTGTTGAGATTTGCTTTGTGACCAAGCATGTGGTCAGTTTTTGAGAAGGTTCCATGGGGTGCTGAGAAGAAGGTATATTCTTTTGTGTTAGGGTGGAATGTTCTGTAGATCTCTAAGTCCATTTGAGTCATAACATCTGTTAGGTCCTTTATTTCTCTGTTAAGTTTCAGTCTGGCAGTTCTATCCAGTGGTGAGATTGGGGTGTTGCAATCTCCCACTACTAGTGTGTGGGGTTTGATGTGTGATTTAAGCTTTAGTAATGTTTCTTTTACAAATGTGGTTGCCTTTGTATTTGGGGCATAAATAAATGTTCAGAATTGAGACTTCGTCTTGGTGGATTTTCCCTATGATAAATATGTAATGTCCTTCCTGATCTCTTTCGATTGATTTTAGTTTGAAGTCTATTTTATTAGATATTAGGATAGCTACACCAGCTTGCTTCTTAAGTCCATTTGATCAGTGCTGATGGGCTCTGTTTCTCCTGGAGCACCTTAGTCCAGTTGGTATTAGAGGGTTCTGTCTCAGGGAGCAGTTGTTCCCATTCAGTGCAGGGTGGACTTATGGCTCCAGTGGCTGTTGGTGTCGTAGGGGCTGTTTTTTTTGGCAAGAGCAGGGAAAGGTAGCTGCCTGGTCCCTGGGGCTCCAATGGCTGGAGCCTAGGGGCTAGAGACCTGGTCTGCTGGTCCAGAGATGAAGCCTTACCTGTTCCCGGTCGGTGTAGGGTAGGCTTATGACTCTGGTGACCTGGTTGGGTGGCTGGACGGCTCCTTCTCTTTTGTTCTCGGGTCACGTTTTGCTTGCTCGCCAACTCCTCAGCTGATCTTGTTTCCTCAGACTGCAGGCTGCCGGCTTCTGAGACCTCTCCTGAATGGGTCTCAGCTGAGCAGGTTGATCAGTAGGGCAATCTCACCAACGCCTCCACGTTGATGGGCTTTGCAGAATTGGCAGCTGGACCCCGGGTCAGCCTCGGGCAGAATGCTTGGGTTGTTCTGGTCGTCTCACGGCGACGGCTCCTTCCCCAGTGCTGGATGGAAAGGAAAGAGGACTTCTAATCCATGTGAGCCAGAAGGCGGTGGTGGTGCTGGTCTCAACACTTCAGAGGGGACTTGAGAAGCAGGGGAGGAAAACCTTGTAAAAACCATAAGTCCTTTAAAAAATATTTTATTTTTAACGTGCATTGGTATTTTGCCTGCATGGCTGGGTGAGGGTGCTAAATTCCCTAGAACTGGAGTTACAGACGGTTGTGAGCTGCCATGTGGGTGCTGGGAATTGAACCTGGGTTCTCTGGAAGAGCAGTCAGTGCTCTTAACCGCTGAGCCATCTCTCCAGCCCCCATAACTCTAGTCTTGAGGCGTCAGTTACAGCACTGGACCCACATTCCTTCACAGCAGTGCAGTAGGCTGGAACGGAATCCTACCTATCCATTGTCATTGCCGTTTGTGCCAGAGAGGCACTCCACACATCACACCCACCCTCAGTTCATTTTCGGCTCCCTAGGTGCTGAGTCTCCAGACCCCATAGACGGGAATGTCACATCATCTTTCAGCATTAAATGGGATTGTCTGATCTCTCTGCTTTGTTTTAAAACAGTACCTTTTAGTGTTTCTATAAGTATATTTGTGTGTGTGTGTGTGTGTGTGTACCCCAGATATGCCTAGCTTGGCCACCCTCTAAGTACCAGGGAGTTTTCTTTTTCCTTTTTCTCCCTTCCTTCCTTTCTTTTTTTCTTATTCTGTCTTTTGAAACAGGGTTTCTCTGTGTAGCCCTGGCTGTCCAGGAACTCACTCTGTAGACCAGGCTGGCCTCAAACTTGGAGAGCCTCCTGATCTGCCTGCCTCGGCCTCCAAGTGCTGGCATTAAAGGTGTGCCACCGCCTGGCATGCCAGGGAGTTTTCTAAACCTTACAGTTCCTTTACTTCCACTCCAGGACCTTTTTTTTTTTTTTTTCTTTACAGTCTCACTTTGTAGCTCTGGCTGGCCTGGAGCTTGCTGTGTAGACCAGGCTAGCCTGGAACTTAAAGAATTCCACTTGCCTCAGCCCCCCCAAGTGCTAGGATTAAATGTGTGTGCCATTCTGCCTAGCCATAGGTCTCTCAAGACTCAAGAGAACAACCATACAACCTAGGTCACAGTTCTTCTGATCTTAAAATTGAGACAAAATCAATACCAGTGTTTTCACTTCGGTAATTAAAGTTTTTGTGTCTTGGACACACAGATTGCAATCCTAGATGAACCAGTTTCTTGTCTACTGGCCTCTTCCCTCCAGTTCTCTTTCTCAATACTTTTTTCATCAAGATAACGTAGGAGAAGAAAGGTTAAGGATGGGTCTGTCCTGTTGTGCAAGTCATAAGGAGGTGAGGTAGTTGAGCAGAGGTCAAGAACTCTGAGGATTTCTGTACTCTTTTCTCTGCTTTGTGTGCTAGTTGGAGCGGAGTTGAGTTGGCACAAGTTCACAAGTATCACCCGAGGCCACACCACTCCTGACAGCAGAAAATGTAATACACATTAAACCCATTGGAAGATTGATGTTGAAGAGTGAGCCTCGGATAAGCTTTCTGTCATTAAGAACATGTAGGAGTTAGAGATGTCATACGTTAGGTGGAGTCTTTGACTGGTGTGCATGAAGCCCTGGATTCAACCCAGCACTGAAAAAAAATAAAGGAATAAAAATTGAAAAAAACCCAGGCTTGGTGGTGAACACCAGCAATCCTGGCGCCCTGCAGATAGAGGCAGGGGGATCAGAAGTTCGGACTCATCCTTGGCTTTGTATCAAGTTCAGAATCCTGGGTTTGTTTGTTTGTTTGTTTGTTTTTAAAGACGGGGGGGGGGTGTTACTGAGGAGATAGCTTAGTGGTTAAGAGTACTTACTGCTCCTGGATTGAGTTCCCAGCACCCACATGGTGGCTAACAACCACCCCTAACTCCAGTCCCAGGGGTTCCAACCAAGCTGGCCTCAAACTCACAGAGATCTGCCTGGTTCTGCCTCCTGAGTGCTGGGATTAAAGACGTGCTCCACCACCGCCCGGCCCCCACCCCATTTCTACAGTTACTCATTTGCTTGTGTGGGTGCACACATGCGGGGGTCAGAGGATGCCCTTGGGAGTTCATTCTCTTCCTCCGCTATTTGGGTTGCAGGGGTCAAACTGAGGTTGTCAGGCTTGGCAACAAGCCCCTTTTCTCCCTGAGCCGTCTCGCCTCCCCAACAAGCCTTCCTAAGAGAACACACTCACACTGCTTGCTGGCTGTACAGTGACTACATTTTTGTTAAGAACCTGGTTAGAAGTCTGTCAGTGCGCTGTTGATGCAGATACAGGAGCTGCGCACACACACGCGATCCTGAGCTCCAGCTGTTAGCACTGCAGGGGGATTGAGAAAAGACATCAGCAGGGGTGATTCTCAGTTAACTGCCTGTGGCTTCAGAAAGGACTTCGTAAAAACAGAGACATGAGCACAGACTTTATGAGGACTGCGAGGCATTCTGCAGTGTGATTAGGAACACAATGAGATCCCTTTTTCTAATGATCAGCAGGCAGAAGGATCTTTCTTCCTTGCTTCCAGCTTCTGGCTTTATTTTTTGGATACATTGAAGAACCGAGGTCTGATGTAATCCTTATACATAGAATAGAGAACACCTGGAACAGAAAGGCACCGCACATCAGTAGTGTCCATGAGACACAAACACTGACATTTTCCCACATGCTTTTCTGAAACTGGCACAGGATTGCAAAACAAAAGACCAACAGACACCTCCCAGGAAGCTTTGGTTCATGCAGAGGCTGCAGAATCAAACAGCATTGACAACGTTTAAGTCAGTATTGACACAGGTGTGCGTGTGGACACACAAAGTAAACTCATAAAAATGCAAGTTCTGTACATTTTTTTAAACTTAAAAACCACTATTATTATGAACTGGCACAACACTATCCTCAAGTTTACATTTTTATTTTGTTTTTTTGAGACAAGGTTTCTCTGTGTAGCTCTAGCTATCCAGGAACTCACTATATAGACCAGGCTGACTTTGAACTACAGAGGTCCTCTGGCCTCTGCCTCCTGAGTGCTGGAGTTAAAGGTGTGGGTTACCATGGCTAGCTAAATTCAGGTTAGATGAACTTGGTGACATATGCCCGCAGTCCTAGCTCTTGGTAGGCAGAGGCAGGAGGATCAGTTCAGGGTAGTCTTTGGCTGCACGGTGGTTGGAGGCCAGCCTAAGGCACATGGAATCCTGTCTAAAAAAAGGGGGGGGAGGGGAATCTTGGGAAATTCCCGGCAAGTTTGCTCAGATACAGGCATCCTAATTCACCAGTCACATAGTCAGTATCTGCCTGTGCTCAGCGTACCAAAGAACAGGCAACTAGAACAGCCCGCTCTGGGATTACAGTGTAGGAATCAGCTGTGAGGAGCCCATGCTGGCTATGGCTTCCACCAGGTCCTAGGGCTGTTGAGGGAGAGAAGCACACAGGTGAATAGGCTCAGAGGGAGAGGGGGTCCTTCAGTGAATCCTTGGCATGTCAGTAAATCTCACATCCAAAAGCAAGAGGCATCAGAAGACTCAACTGTGTTCTCCTCGCCATCCTCTCTCCCAGTCAAGTCATCGGGTACCTGGTTATCTGAATCTTTCACTTCCCCCAAGACTGGCCGCTGTTGCCTTCCTAAGATGCACAGAGGATGCAGGCTCTGTGAATTCTTCCTGTAGACCCGTGTGATGGTAAACTGAGGCAGCAGCTGCAGAAACCTTAGAGTGAAATACTAAAATAACCAGAATTGGTGCATAGAATTCAAGCCAAAACATTCGCTTTTCAGCTGAAATCACTGTAACTGAAATGGCATTCCCAGAGCAGGAGAAGTGGCTAAGAATGTTTGCCTAGCGTGCACGAAGCCCTGGGTGTGATCCCCCCACCACATAACCCAGGCGTGGTGGTACACACTTGCAATCCCAGCATTCAGACGGCAGAGGCAGGAGTGTCAGTCAGTTCAGTCGTCCTTGTCTACACGGGGTTTGAGGCCAGCACTGGATGGTGAGTTCTGGGCTCTTTTCTTTTGTCTTGCTGGAGATGATTCTTGCTCTTCCCAGTCATCTAAATGTTGGTATTCCCTGAAGTTACGGTCTTATCGTACCAGCTTACTGACATCTGTTGCTTCACGGTGAACCGGCTACTTCTCCAAGAGAGATCGAAGTATGGCGCCCTTATCTCTGCACAACACGGCAACTCCATACACTAACAGCGGCCCCCACACTTCTTATTAGATTTAATGTTTGTGTGGGTGTGTGTGTGAGCGTGGGTGTGCTTGTGCTGCAGCACGTGTGTGGAGGTCAGAAGAGCCACAGGTGTTCGCCTCCATTTCTGCTGTTACCCTGTGGCTACCAGGCTAGCTGGCCAGCCAGCTGCCCGAGGTTCTCTCTTCAGCTCCTGTCTCACCCCAGGCACAGGGGTTACAGATGTGCACATCGTACCCAGCTTTATGTGAGTTCTGGGAGTCTGAACTCAGTTCTCACGCTTGTGTAGCAAGCATGTTCCTAGCCAGCCACCCCCATGCCTCTCCGCGCTTTTAAATCGTGTGTAAAGAAATACATTGAATGTGCCCTCAACGTGTGTCTTTTTTGAGACAAGGTTTTGATATGCAACCCAGACTCAGACTGACCTCAAACTGGTAGCCTCCTGCCTCAGAGTTTCCAGTGCTGGTATTACAGACATGTGCATTTATTTTTAAACTATAAATTTAATATAAGCAGTCCACACATTAGCAAAGCATTGTCATTTTTTATTTTAACCTGGTTTCCTTTTGAGACAGCATCTGGCTATCTTACCCAGTGTGGCCTCTAATTCCTGGACCCAAGTGGAAGGACAGGTAGGACCTCCCACATCTGGCTAGCTTTTTTATTTCCAAGATACAGTATTTCCTTCCCATATCCCTAAGGACCTCCTTATTCCTGGGAGGTGAGTTCTGTAATTCAAAGGGTTTGTTGGGGGTCTCACATAGCCCAGGCCCACCTTGAACTTGCTAGTCGCTGGAAATGACCTTGAACATTGGATAAGCCTGCCTCCACCTACTAAGTGCTAGGATTATAGGCAGGTGCCACTGTGTATGGCTTCTGTGCCATGTTAGGTTTGAAGCCCACAACATTCTCGCCTAGCACCCTACCAACAGGGCTGTCCCTAGCCATGGAGACATTTTGAATAGGGATTTCAGTTAGAATATTGTGAGACTAATAGTTTGAGTCTAAAGTGATTGCTCTGTGACTCATGACAAAAAAAAAACAAACAGACAAACCACATTTCCTCTCTAAGCCTCAGGTTCCCAGTCTGTACAATGAGGTAACAGTGCCTGTCTTAGAGAGCAGATTTGATGGGTCGTTGTATAATAAACACTGTCTGGTCCTTGTCCCAGGAATGGTACTATCTTCTAAAAAGCTTCTAACTGCCGGGAAAATAACAGTGTGTGTTATTGATAAGCCTCTTGGGTCACCAGAGGGTTTTGCCAATGAGAATACAGCTGGCATGGGAGGTAAGAGCAGCTCCGTGGGGGGCCATGCCCTTAAACTCAGGGAACCTGACACTTGAGCTCCAGGGCTTGGGTCAGGACTGAATTGTATCCCAGCAGAGCAGGTGGACTCTGAAGAGGTATGTTTCAGATTAAAGCATTAACCACAGAAGGACAGGTAAGGGAAATGTGAGCTAGTTACACAAGGGAGGTGTCTTCCCAGCCAAAAGAACGAAGTCCTGTGGTTCGCAGGAAATAAATGGAGCTAGAGATGATCAGACTAGGCAGGTTGTGGCAGCCTCAGGAAGAGCCGTCTTTGCTCATTTCTGGTTCGTAGATTCTATATAAACCACACACACACACACACACACACACACACACACGCACACGCACACGCACACGCACACACATACACACACACACATACACACACACACACACACACACACACACACACACACACACACGAAAGCAGAAGGAGATCTTCCAGGGGAACCACGAGGATTAAGAGGGGGGCTAGGAGGACAGAGAATAACATGCTGCACATACAGTGTGCACCTGTATGAAAGCTTGAAGATGCCCTGAGGTAATGATGCATAAGTAGGGGACAAGCGCTGGGGTAAGCGCTCACTGTCACTGTTCTGTCTGCTCAACTCGCTGTCCCCTCAGTCTTGACCTTTGTTCTTCATTCTCTGTATGAGGGAGGGACAGATCATTTCTTGTACAAACCAGGAACTTGGGAATCATTTGTTTATTGTGTGTGTTCATATGTGTGCCACAGTGCGTGTGTGGAGATCAGAGAACACTGGATTCTCCGTTTCCACCACGTGCATCTTGGAAATGGAACTCAAGTTGTCTTTACCTGCTGAACCGTCCCGCCTGCTTGGGAATCACCGTTGATTCCTCTTTTCTTTCCCCAGTCACTTGGTAGCTACATGTCACAGTTTCAGTTTTACAGAAGCCTGGTTTCCTGCTCCAGGATGGTCTGTCTTCTACCAAATAAACCGTATGGGGATGTGTTGGGAAACATCGCTGGTGTCCCCAAAGCCCTTGATGAAGGCACCCGTTCCCACGGTCCCTCTAGAAAGGTAGAGACTTGTTTACCATTTTGGTAAAGGCGGGCAGTTAGGATGGCATCCACTTGGCCCTCCACCACAGTGGCTCTTGCAGGCCAGGGGACCAGTGTGGGGATTCTGACAGGAGCCGTCAGGACAGCTCAGCGGGTGAGGGCATCTGCCTCACAAACCCGATGACCTCAGAAAGCATGAAAGGTGGACAGAGAACCACGTCACAGAGTTGTCCTTCACATGTGTGCCATGGGTCACGCATGCCGTACATGCATACTCCCAAGCACACATCACACACAGCAATGCTAAACTGTTACAGAATCCTGAAAGTTGCTGAGCATATGCATATTCCAATTACACATTCCAGAATTAGATAATAACACAGTCGGGGCAGGAAACAGCAGGCTGTGTTGAGGCCAACCCTCTGTAAAACACACTGCCATCTGTGAACTCATGAGTGGCACTTCCTGGTAATTCTGCCAGAGCCGGAGTCTGTCTCCTTACAACCAGTATTTCCCCTGCCCCAAGTAACGCGATTCTCTTCTCTTTGTGCACGTGTTTCCTGGTAAATGGCTGTAGGGCTCTTCGGGGAAAGCTAGAGATGATTATTATACATTTATTTGTACATAGATGTGCATGTACATACATGTGTTATTTGTTTATGTGTGTGTGTGTGTGTGTGTGTATGTTACATATGTGTGTTGGGGGCCAGAGCTCCTTGCTGTGAGCTTTAAGTTCAAGCCTCGCCTTTCCTGCTTCTGTGATCTCCCACTTTTAGTTCTAGGGCCACTGTAACCAGGGCCCCCACCGTGACCAGGGCCCCCACCGTGACCAAGACCCACAAGTAACCAGGGCCTCCACTGTGACCAGCCCCCCCCCCCATGACCAGGACCCACAAGTAACCAGGGCCTCCTCCACTGTGACCAGCCCCCCGCCCCGTGACCAGGGCCCCCACAGTGACCAGGGCCCCCACCTTGACCAGGGCTCCCACCTTGACCAGGGCTCCCACCGTGTCCAGGGCCCCCACATCTCTGTGGCCCAGCCAGTGCTGGTTGCTGTTTGGACTGCTGCTAATCACGACATCAGGCGCCCCTGCCTTTGCCAATCAGATGCTCCCAGTGACAGACAGATCAAGAGCTCTCTGTCCCTATTGAACCCAGGGAGGCCAGCAGCTCACCGCAGCATTCTCAGAATAAAAGAGTTGCTATCAGAACTTGTGAAGGGTGCCAGGGCTGCTTGTACACAGGCATCTCGTCCCCGGCGAAGCGGGTGGATGTTCTCAGGGAGCCAGGACAGTCACTCTGGCAGTCTGTCTCCCTCAGACTTTGGCTGCCTGCCTCTGTGGCAGTTTCTCAGACTCAGTGCTGGTGCCGGTCCAGGCTAGGTTGTGTTTGCTCTAGGGTGCCCTGTACACCTGCAAGGCTAGTAGAATTCCCTTCTGCCCCCGCCTTCCACTCCCAACAGGACAGACAAAAATGTCCCCATACGTTACCAGATTAGATTTTCCTGAGGGAACAACTGTGGCTTCCTAAAAACTCACGGGGGCAACCAAGCCTATGGAGACGCTTCCTATCTAAACCTGGTAATAAGAGGACCGAACAGTGAGCACACCAAGGACTTGGTGTTTGTCGCTTCCGCCACCGTGGGGCGGCTGGATGCAGACACAAATGTAAGGACACACAAGGTGGACAGAAGGGCTGTGGAACCAGAGTCCTCTCGAGAGCGGCTTCTCAGAGACCAAGTGCCCACTGAACTGTGGAAAGAACTGTGTTGGCAACCCTAGAGACATGAGGACTGGCACCTAAGAGATGGTTTTGAAGAGGTGGGGACAGCTGACTCGGGTGGTGGCAAGGAGGGGGGCTGGGCTTTCGTGTCCTGATGACCGTGGTGGCGGATGAGATTCATTCGCAGTCCACGCCTGTGGCTGGCCAGAGCGGCTCTGGAACTAAGCCGTGGCCACTGAAGTGGAGTTTGCAGACGATGACAGCTGTGACCGTGTGGCTTTGGTGGATGGTCTGCTAACCATGGAGGTGGGGAACTATGATAATGTGGGGAATCACAACAATCAAATCTTCGGGTTTGGGACCCACAAAGAGAGG
The DNA here is from genome assembly GCA_902168405.1 of Peromyscus aztecus. Taxonomy (NCBI): domain Eukaryota; kingdom Metazoa; phylum Chordata; class Mammalia; order Rodentia; family Cricetidae; genus Peromyscus; species Peromyscus aztecus. The sequence continues at coordinate 40,600 of CABHPQ010156103.1, forward strand.
AACTGAAGCAGGAACTGGGGTGTGGAGGCCACGGTGAACTGGAGCCTTGCTGCTGCAAAGGCATGCACTTAGATTAGCTACTCATGGGCAGAGTCCTCACGGCCTGGACTGTGATGCAGAGTAAACGTCTTTAATGTGCCCCTCTAAGCTGTCTGTGTGAGGTTAGTGGACTCTGACGCCATCTTGGTAGACTTCTGCAGTGTGAGAAGTTTAGGGTCCTCTTGGGGTTCGGCCAGGGTTCACTGGAGATTTAGTTACAATTGCTTGGGTGAAACAGCCTTGACTCCAGAAACTTTGGTGTAGTTCCCATCGCGTTATAAAGTTCACACTGAGCAGGTCACTTAAGCACAGTCTACCGAGCCAGGCATGGAGCACACACGTAATCCCTGTACCAGGAGGTCTGAAGCAGGAAGATTTTAAGCTCCACACAGCCTGGGCTACTTCCTAAGTTCTAGCCCGGGCTAAAAGCAAAATATATAAAGGTTTTGGTACCACTTATGCAATATGTAAGCTCCTCAGGTCCATAGGAAATATATAATGTCCATAGGAAAAAAGGACCAGTGTATAAGGTCCATAGGAAAACAGCCAACCGGAACTACTGTAGGAACCGGGTCTGCCATGTGTATTCCAGCTCGTGCTGGGAAGTTCTGAGTTGCCCTTGCTTATCTTAACATGAGGATTGTTATTTTGAGTCTGGCCAGCCTCGACTACCTAGAGATACTCTGTCTCAAGCAAACAAACCTCAGACATGTAGGCCAGGCGTGGTGGTGCACAGCTGAAATCCCAGCACTCGTGAGGCAGCACCAGGACCTGAAGGTACCCTGAAGGCCAGCCAGGCTACAGTGAGCTCACCACCACCTCAGATGGGCTGTGTGCGGTGTTCTGTGTCAACTTGACCCTAGCTAAAGTCACCTGACAGGAGGGATTTCAATTAGAAAGATTCCTCTGTGAGATCAGGGTACAGGCAAGCCTCTAGGTCATTTTCTTAGTGATGGATGGGGGAGGGCCCAGTCATTGTGGATGGGGCCATCCCTGGGCTGGTGGCCCTGGGTTCTATAAGAAAGCAGGCTGAGCAGGCCATGGGAAGCAAGCCAGTAAGCATCCTCCATGGCCTCTGCATCAGCTCCTGCCTCCAGGTTCCTGCCCAGTTTGAGTTCCCATCCTGACTTCCTTCAGTGACGAACTAAGATATGGAAGTGTAAGCTGAATAAACTCTTTCCTCCCCAGCTTGCCCTTTGGTCACGGTGTTGCATCGCAGCCATAGGAACCCTAAGACATGGTCCTATCTTTTCTTGTAAGAACTTTGCACATTGGGCAAAACTTCATACTTCCTGGGATGGAAGTAAAAGAAGCTGTTTAGATCTTTGGCCTCTAAAAAGCCTCCTCCCAAGTAAAGTGCTGAGTGACTACGTCTGCTGGTCAGATAGGCTGGGGAATGCAACCACTGCTGTGACCAGAGCTGTGTGGAGTAGAAGCAGAACCAGCGCCTGCCTCTAGAGCAGCGCTTCTCAACCTGTAGGTCACAACTCCTTGGGGGGGGAGGGTGCGGTGGCGGGTGTGTGTGTGTGTGTGTGTGTGTGTGTGTGTGTGTGTGTCACATATCAGATATCAGTTATATCATGATTCATAACAGTAGCAAAATTACAGTTATGAAGTAGCAATGAAGATAATTTTATGGTTGGGGGTCACCACAGCATGAGGAGCTATATTAGAGGGTCGCAGATTCAGGAAGGTTGAGAACCACAGCCATAGGCTGTTACACAGAGAAACCCAAAAAACTCAAAAAGGAAAAAAAAGATGCCTACCCCCTCTTTAAGGTCTGGAAATTTTGTTGTGTTCTATCAGAAAATTCTAAGAATTAAAATGCCTCATCCCTACTAGTTTGCTTTCTTAAAGATTTGTTTTTATTTTACGTGTATGAGTACCTGAATGTATGGTGGGTAGTGCACACTGTGTATGCGGATGCCTGAAGAAGCCAGAGAAGGATTCCAGAACTCTCAGAATTAGTTAGGAATGGTTATGAGCTCTGATATGGGTGCTGGGAACTGAACCGGACTCCCCTGCAAGAAGAGCCAGGGCTCTTAACTGTTTCATTCCTCTAGTCCCCAAGATGGGTCTTTTTATCTCCATCCTCATAGTGTCTAAATCCAGTGTTTATCTTCTACCAAGGATGAACAGAATAAGGAAACACACACACACACACACACACACACACGCGCCTGTGGAGGACAGCCAGCTCTAAGCAACCTTACCTAGGGTCACAGCTCCCACAGCGCATCCTTGGGCAGCAACCCTCACGTGGATGAGACGAAGGGACATCTTCTCCTCTCTTCTGGACTTTAACTTGTAAAGACCGTAGGACAGCACAGCCACAAAGCCGGCCACCCCTGTGGGTTTAAAACATGAGTTGGATAAACAGGAGGCAAGAATTCCTCAGCTAAATGAAAGGCTGTGTGAAGGACGCCTACCCGGAAGACAGGCAGTCAGGGTGCAGGCTGAGTGCTGGTCTGACGTGCTCGGGGTCAGAAGTGAGGGTTGCAGGTGGATTTTGGAATATCTGCATTACATGGTACCTTGTGATGGGACCTGGGCCTCAAGAGCAAACCCGTGTATGCGTCACACACCTTATTCCCTCGGACTGTATGTGTTTCATATATGTTTAGAGTGCCTATGTTTTTACTATGACTCATCGTGTGAGAGCAGGTGTGGAACCTTCCTCTCCAGGCATCATGATGACTCAGGTTTCGGAGTCTATTGAAATTTTGGACTTCAGATGCTCAACCTGTACCAAGGAGGACATTAAAAGGAACTGTAGTGGAGGACTTGCCTAGTGTGTCTGAAGCCCCAATCTCTGTCTCCAGTCTCTGTCTCCAGTCCCTGTCTCCGATCTCTGTCTCCAGGCCCTGTCTCCAGTCCCTGCCTCCAGTCCCTGTCTCCAGTCCCTGTCTCTGGTCTCTGCCTCCAGTCCCTGTCTCCAGTCCCTGTCTCTGGTCTCTGCCTCCAGTCCCTGCCTCCAGTCCCTGTCTCCAGTCCCTGTCTCCAGTCCCTGTCTCTGGTCCCTGCCTCCAGTCCCTGTCTCCAGTCTCTGTCTCCGGTCTCTGCCTGACTTTTCTTCATAGCAGACTGTAAGATGAAATAAACCAAATAAATCCTTTCCTCCCTGTGTTGATTTTGGTCATGGTGTCTTATTTTATGTGTATATGTTTATGTACCACATGTGTTCAGTACCCACAGAAGCTAGAAAATGGCATTGGATACCCTCGGGCTGTGGTTGCAGCCAGTGCTCTTAACTGCTGAGCCTCTCCAGCCTCTAGACATGGTGTTTTATCATAACAATAGAAACTTCACTGAACAATAAACATACTGGAAAATATATTTTTTAAAATTTATTTAGAAAGAGAGAAAGAGTGTGTGTGTATGAGAGAGAGAGAGAGGAGAGGAGAGGAGAGGAGAGGAGAGGAGAGGAGAGAGGAGAGGAGAGGAGAGAGATTGAATTTGAGTATTTGGGAATCAGTTTTCATACTTCCCCTTGCAAATCCCAGGCTAGCTAGCCTATTCTCCACCCATTTCACAATAGGCACCTTCTTTCTCTACTTTTTTTTTTTTTTAAGCTCAAGAGCAATTTTATTGGAGTTTAAAAGAAATCTAAGGCTGTAAATCTCTTCTGGCCTCCAGGGGCACCAGGTATGCCCATGGTATAGAAACACACGCACCCGTGGAAACACCCATACATATAAAAAAAAATTAAAAATAAATCTAAAAAATGTTTACGTAAAAATCTTCTTAAAAACATATGCTGTTCTACTTTGGGGTTCTCTGGTTACCCCACTAATTTATGTATCTCTCCATCAGCAGCCACAGTGTCTGGGTTACCTGAGCTGGGAGGTGGGGTGCCTCCTTCCACTTTATCTTAAACAAACAAAAACCTCAGAACAGAACACGGTGCACACACTTGTAGTCCCAGCCCCCAGGAGGTTGAAGTAGGCGGGTCAAGGAGTTAGAGACCAGCCTGAGCAAGACAGGGAGACTCCCTCAAAAAACCAAAGACAAAAAGCCCAAAGTCTCGGTGGTAGAGCATTTCCCTGTCATGAGCAAGGCCTCTAGACTTCTCTCAAGCACTGAGGAAGAAACACGTTTAGCTGTTGGAGAATTCATGACTTCCATATACTATGTCTTAGGATAAGCATGTCTTGTGTGTGCGTGTATGCGTGTGTATAGGTATACAAGCACCTGTGTACACAACATATAGTGACTGGAGGACAGTCTAAGGCTGTCATTCCTTACAGCACATTCACCCTGGCCTGGAACTCACTGGCCAGTGAGTCCTACAGATCTGCCTGGCTCCACCTCCCAGTGCTGGGATTACAAGTGTGTATCTCCATGTCACTGGCCTTTTTATATGGGTTCTAGAGGGCAAATTCAGGTCCACATGCTTCAGGGCAAGCACTGTAGCCACAAAAACCTTCTTGGCAATGTAAAAGGAATTATATTAAAACTATGAATCTGTTTGGGGAGACTTGACCGCCTTACTACATTACTATATATATTACTAATTACTAATCAATGAACATAGTACCATGTTAACATATTAATAGTACTATCCTTACTATATTAAGCTATACATTTATTATATATATTAGTAATTACTAATTATATATAACTAATTACTGATTATGTGTATATATATATATATATAATTACTAATCCATGAATATTGTAGGTAGTCTATTTGCTCAGGTCGTTTGTGATTTATTTCATTAGAATTTTTGTAATTGTCAACATATGTGTGTTAAGTTTATACCTAAGTATTTATTTTATTTATAATGCCTGTAAATGGACTTCCCCCCTAAACTGCAGGTCTGTGTGTTTGTTCATAGTGTACAGCATGCAGCGAATTCTTATGGGACAAGAAGTTCTGGTGATCTGTGTTGGCCCAGGAGATTCTAGGGAGAGGTGATAGCCGTATCCTTCATGGTCTATTTGGTCAAGTGAAGAAAGAGCCAGGATAAATGACCACAGTGCTGTGTGCTTTATAGGCGTGTTAGCAGGCAGGCTGGGTGAAATGACTCGTGTCCAGATGTGTAAACAGCAGAAAGCAAGCCAATAAGATAAGGGTGGCAGGAGCCTGCGAGATGACAGAGGGTCACAGCACGTGCTGTTCAAGCCTGACAACCTGAGCTCAATCTCTGCATCCCTCTCAAAGGCGGAAGAAAGCTGAGTTGTCTTCTGATGTCACACATGCCCCTCAAAATCACCTCCCCCCCACACACATAATAAAAAGATTTAAGGAAGGTAGAGAGATGGCGTAGCAGTTAAGAGCACTTGCTGCTCTCCCAGAGGACCGGAGTCTGGCTCCTGTGTCAGGCAGCTCAGGACTGAAACCTCAGCTCCAGGGCATCTGACACCACTTCTGGTCTCCTGCACTCACATGTGTGCATACACACACACACACACACACACACACACTCTCTCTCTCTCTCTCACACAAACATACACACACTCTCACACACACACACACATACACATACACACATTCTCACACACACACACACATACAGATACACACACTCTCACACACAAACATACACACACACATATTCACATGCACAGGTACACACACAAATAAGATTTTTTTTTAACTCCCTGGGTGGTGGTGGCACACGCCTTTAATTCCAGGCAGAGGCAGTCAGATCGCTGAGTTCAAGGCCAGCCTGGTCTACAGAGGGAGTTCTAGAACAGCCAGGGCTGCACAGAGAAACCCTGTCTCAAAAAAAAAAAAGATTTTTTTTAACTTAAAATATATAAATATAATTGTTTTACTTAAAAAATATATAATGATCTTAAACTGTTCATGCTTTCTAATCTAGAAATTTTACTTTTGGAATATATTCCAAGAAAATAAACAAAAGTACAGAATATGACTAAAAATGTTCATAATGTTCATGATTGTACCATGTCTGAGGAAATACCAAAAACCCTAAATAGCCTGAACAGAAGAAAAACTGTATACCTACAAACTGTTCTAAGAAGAGACCTCTGTGAGTTCAAGTCCAGCCTGGTCTGTATAGGGAGTCCCAGGTCAGTCAATGCTACCTAGAGAAACCCTGTCTCAAAAACAAACAAGAAGAATCATGGATTTATTTTCATTTATCTCACACTGCTCTGGATTGAACCCCAGGACCTAGGTATTCAAGGCAAGCACCCTAGTTCTGGGTCTCATCCTAATAAGTCATATTTGTAATGATGGAAGTGGCTTCAGATAATCAATAGAGGTACTTTGTAAATTATCTGTATGACATAGTCCTTCCTGTGGCAAAATATCCCGTAAGTATTATTAAAATACAAAAGCTAAGTGAAACCTCAACATACATACAAACTTACTTGTTTTCTAGCAAAAACCTAAGTCTCTCCCCTGGATCAAGCCCAGGTCTGTCCTCACTAAAAGGTTCTGGTCTTTGGGAGATGAGAGTTTGCTCCTTTGCTGTTTCTCAGTGTCTCTGATCCGAAGGTAATTGAGTTTAGCTGGGGACCCTTTCATCTTCTGCATTAGTCATGCTGTTCCCCCAGAACACTAATTTAATGTACAACAGACAGTGGTTAATCTGTTCATTACTGGGATCTGTTCAAATGGCACTGAGGGGCTTGTTTTTTCTTCTGTTGTTATCCTCTTTGGAGGCAGGGTCTTACGTGGCTCACGCTGGCCTTGAGCTTATTCTGTAGTGATGAGGACCTTGAACTTCAGATCTTCATGAGTTCGGAATTACAGACTCGATCTGCCACCCCTGCCCTCTTCCATAAGGAGACCTGAACCAAGCCCTGTGCACAAGCTAGGCCAACTCTACCAACTGAGCTACATCCCAGCCCCCAAGAAGTGAAGTTTCCAATCATACCTGATGGTAATGAAGGGAAAATCTGTAACAGCAGACACCAAGACTTACAAGTGATGCCTAGAACAGACAGACAGACGGTTCCAGCTGCCCCTCAGGAAGCTAAACTGCTGCTCCAGTCCTCAGTGAGAAACGTGTGGGTCTATTCAGTGAAATCTATTTGAGTCAGTGTGAACTAATAATTTTAGATGGACCTCTGGGGGCTGGCAAGATGGGCCAGCAGACAAAGGTGCTTGCTGCCAAGGCTGATGACCGAGGTTTGATCCCTGGAACCCACATGGTGGAAGAAGAGAACCGATTCCCAGAAGTTGTCCTCTGACCTCCACATTATGCTGTGGTGTGTGTGATACCCACCACCACCAAAATACATACATGTGAAAACATCAGCTAGTCCTTTGATGAAATCTGTAGAACTGAATAAAGGATAGCTGAAATCCACTGGTGTCTGAACTAGAAAGAATCCCTCAAGCTCAACCTGTGTTGCTCTGAGGGGTGGGCTTCAGAGAACCAGAGAATGAATGCACGTCCGGGGAGTGTCACCCTTGGAGAGTCTGAGTTCTCTTTCATCACGGTTTTCCTGCAACCATCAAGGCATGGACTTACCCACAGGGACGAAGGGGGAGTCTCTTGATTTCCTGAGGAGACGGGACAGCTGGCCTTCATCCTCAGCTGCTGACCACTCATCTGAAGACATGCTTCTCTCTACGGACAACAGGGGATCTGTGTGGTTGCCGCCATCATTTCGAGAACCTGGTTTCTCCTTGCTACCCTGCTAGGAGCCTGTCTGCGCAACTGAAATGGGCGGCTGTCCACTTTTCTCCGCAGAATCCCAAATGTCAGGGGAGTATTAAATATATGTGGAGAGAGAAACTGGCAGTCTGAGTCCTTTGAGTACAACACCTCGATCCCCATCCTGTCCCCTTTCCCAGGACGACGTCTGCAGTCAGTCACCTGGGAGCTCAGGACTTCTCCCCAGATAACAAGACCACAGGCTTTCCCTCACAAGGATGGCATCAACACAGGCAAAAATCGTCTTCTGGTGTCCAGGGGATGGGAGACCACCACTCTGCAGGGTGGGCAGAGCCTCATGCAACCGTTCCCATAGCTGCTGGGCACCCCGGCACCAGGCCAGGCAACGAGAAGTGGTTGTCTTCATCTGCCAGGGGTTAATGAAGACTCACAAAGACAACTCGCAACAGACCGAGTGGGGCTCCAGTCTGGTGTCTGTGCGGCCCGCCCATACATGTGAAAACGCACACAGTGCATGGTATTCAAACACGGTAGCTCCATTTGATGGAGGAGATGTCAACAGAAAATCAAACCCAGTAAGAGGCACCATACCTTGTGCGTGCTGGCACACAGTCCCACCGCTTGCTGACGGTCTCCTGCTGGCCTGTGAGCAGCACTGGCGTAAGGAAGGTTGTCACAGAGCTCTGTGGTTGCCAGCTAACTGAGGATCACAGGAAAGCTGGGAGACAGCCCTGAGGGAGTGGCCAGCTGGTACTGGCTGAGGTCTCCCAGCCTCCTGCTGAAGACCACAGCAGTGCCTTGCCATCAGTGCTAGACTTCAGAAGACTGTATGTTTTGTTTGCTTTTTTTGTGATAGGGTCTCAGCCCTGCCTGTCCTGGAACTCACTCTGTAGACCAGGCTGGCCTCGAACTCAGAATCTGCCTGCCTCTGCCTCCCGAATGCTGGGATTAAAGTTGTGCGCCACCACACCTATCTAGAGGCTCCTGGGGCCTCTGTGACTCTTAGAAATCTCTGCCCAGGACGGAAGGGAGGAAAGTGTAGGGTTACTATTCGGGAAATGCCATCCAAGGCCAAGATCCAACTCATAGTTTAGGAATCCGGCACAACTCTGACACTGGTCTGCATGAAGGACACAAGTAAATAAAAACAAAAGAGCACTTAACACAGTACAGCTGGGGCTTGTAGCGAAGTCGTGGAGTGCTTGCCTCAAATACGTGAAGCCCTAGGTAAAATACCGAGTATAAAATAAGTACCTAACAGACACATGAATGATATACAAATGTCTCCCCATAGCCAGTAGACAGCAGATGAGGGCGAAGGCCAATTATCCTGACTTCTCAAGGGTTCTAGACGCCCCTTTGTTTCAGTACAGAGGCCCACCTGCAGGAGACTTCACACCTGCAGCCTGCATAGATACTCAAGGCCACGAACATCCCTTAAAAAGGACCACATGTCACTGCCCCTTGGCCAATCCAAAGGCGGGGTGGGCAGCGGCAAGGGCGCTGAGGGCCGGCCAGAGGGTGACTTGCACACTAGGCTGTGAGCTGGCTCCCGTTGTGCCCTGGCACTCTTGAGTCTTCGGGAATCTCCCCATCTTGCCGGCACCTTCCTCCAGCTCCAGCTCCAGCTCCAGCTCCAGCCATCTCAGCGTGAAGGCCGTCGACCAGGTAGAGTTCATGGGTTTTTTCCTTAAACGTTTTAGCTAGAGCTCTGGCGTGCGTCTGCCCCCCTGGCCTCTCCTCTTCCTCTCCTCTGTAAGTTGCAGACTGATTCCCCTCTCCATGCTTTTCGGGTGCGTTTGGAGCGATCTCTTGCATAACCGTAATGCAATAGAAGAAATTCACGTTTTGTCAGCTGTCTAGCAAAAACAACAAAAAAAAAGTTTAAACTTTTTTATTGCATTTATTTGCCCTTTGGGAGGCAGGGAATATACCTATAGAGGTCAGAGGACAACCTGTGGGAATCGGGTCCACTTCCACCACGTGGATCCCAGGACTCAAACTCAGACCATTAGGCTTGGCAGCAAGCACTTTACCGAATGTGCCAGCCCACCAAAAATGATTTTTCAAATGTGTGTGTGGTTTTGTTTGATCTAGGATCCAGTCAGGATCCCATATTGCTTGTCTGTGGCTTTGGTCCTCTTGATCTGGAAGAAGGCCTTAATGAACTGACTTTCATGACCCTGCTAATTTACTCACTCAGGCTTTTCCTTTACAACACTGGAGGTCAAACCTGTGGCCTGGGGCATGCAAGGCAAATACTGTTCTTCCCAACCATCCCCAGCCTCCAAGCTGGTGATTTTGCAGGATTTGAAAATGGCTTCCTCATTAGGCTGAGACCATGCATTTCAGGCAAACCGCCTGTGTTGTGTGATGCCAAAACACACCACCTGAAAACAATCCGCCCTCTAGTCAGGGCTGTGCTCTTAGCTGTTTACTGACTGGCTGGGGATGGCGGCCGGGGCTCACCTGTAACTTTTGCCAATCTCTATGTTGTAAATAGGCCAATTTCAAGCTAGTGTCTGTCATCAGGTAACTTGAAGTACAGAAGTGTTTCTCCTCCGCTGGTCTTGAGGCAGGGTAGAAAGACAGGAAAACAGAAAGGGACCTCACCCTGGGGCCACAGTCTCTTGACAGCTGAGAATCTAGAGGCCCAGAACACTTAAAGCTTGCTATGAGGATCGTCCACAGAGAGGCACTATTCCTTTTCCACAGAGGCATTTTCAAGTGAGAATGTGAAACACCTGCGGAGCACGTGTAACTGATTGTGTAAGACTCCGCGAGTGGCCTTGTTCTTTTCCAGGTGTAAACCAGATGTCTTCCTGGAATCGCAAGCAAAACTCTAAGTTTTATTTACAATAGAAACATCCTGTACTCTCACTAAGTCCCTCGGGAGCCCTTGGGCTGCAACTCCAGGGCCCACAGAGAATGTGCGTGGGACTCCTCGGAGCCCGGTCCACACACGCAGGTGTGACTTACTCTTTCCCTGTGTACCTCTCAGTTAACTTCCAGGTTTAAATCTTCGTTAGGAATCCCTTTAATAAACTCCAGCTCTGCTTCATCCTGGGTCATAATAAAATTCTTTTCGGGGCAAATTTAATGACCTGGAGTGGAGGTCCCCAAAGCATGAGGGGACGGCACAGTGCGGGCTGTGTCTTCTGCCACACGACTGCTTTGACCATGTTAAGTCTGCCAGCTTCTCCACTGAAACACCACTGTTTTTCCCTCTGTAATTAAGAAAAATTAATAACGTTATATAAACGTCCTGATATTTATTATACCTTAACCCATTCATTTCAGCACTTACTAGTAATGGTTGCCTGGATCAGTTAAGTCTTATGTTTTCAGAATGGTGATTCTCCCCACCCCACCCTGGCCCCAGCCATCATTCTTTTGGATTACTAGTTGAGATTTTTTTCTTCCTTTAGTTTTTTGAGACCATCCTGTGTAACTCAGGCAGGCCTGGAACTTGACAAGTTATTGATGAGCTTGAACTCTGTTCAATGACATTGTGAAGAGAATTTTGGGAGAAACAACCTAATAAATGTTTAATGTTGTAAAACAAGTTAAAACTGACACCACTGTCAAGAGATGATTAGTGAACAACCTGGTCAAATTCAGGTTTTTGATGTGTAAAACTTTATAAATGGAACAATTCCGTCAATAGGCAACATGGAGCCGGGCGGTGGTGGTGCACTCAGGAGGCAGAGGCAGATGGATCTCTGTGAGTTCAAGGCCAGCCTGGTCTACAGAGTGAGTTCCAGTATGGCAAGGGCTACACGGAGAAACCCTGTCTCAAAAAAAAAAAAAAAAAAAAGGCAAAATGTAGACAGAATCTGTCTAGATGAGTAGTGCACGATCCCTGGACAGATCCGTGTAGTTAATACACCACTGTCTGCCAATCGGGACTCTTGCTCTACTAATGGAACGTAGGGATTTAAAAAGAGAAGAAAAATGAATTTCACATCTTTAAAAATCTGACAATGCTTGGTTTAGTCCCTAGTAACACATGCACACACACTCTGACACTCATTGTCACACTCTCTCACACTCTCTCACACTCTCTCACACTCTCTCACACTCTCTCACACTCTCTCACACTCTCTCACACTCTCTCACACTCTCTCACACTCTC
>CABHPQ010156104.1:0-57514 GCA_902168405.1 Peromyscus aztecus
TTTTTAGCCTTGTATTATGAAAGGGAGTAACTGCTGATTACATGTAGAAAACAATTTTGTTTTCTATTGTAGTTATTATTTTTAAACAGCAATTGCTCAATATCCCATAACACATTATAAGTCATTGTATAACCTTCAAATTAGTAACTGTTTGTTGATAAATTACTTGTGACAAAAATAGTCTCATCCTGGATCTTAAACAGCTGCAGGATTGTAAAGCCTAAAATTAATATAACCTGCTGTAGGCTCATCCAACAAAGTCAGTTAAAATAGTGTTAGTGTTGCCTGGATAGTAATTTCTTTTTTTCTGAAAAGGTATCAGAGGCTACTGGAAAATCTTGTAGCAAAAAGTCAGTCATCCATGTATATCTGTAGCTATATACGAGTATTAACTGGTTTTGGGAAATTATATTTGTTGTAAAAAGTGAATCTATTGGTTACCATGGCTGCTTGTGTCTTGTTCATAATCATTGGTGTCCTCTTCCTAACTGTTATAGATTGCTTTAGTAAGCAAGAGCAAATTAACTCTTCCTAATACCAGTCCAACTTTAGCTAATCATTAATTAATACATTTCTGAAATTTGCTTGTAAACACTTTCAAGCTTAGATTTTCAGGTAGATGAAGTAGCTGTGTGCTGTCTCCCTAAAACATGGCTGTGTTTCTTTTTAAGTATAATATTGCCTTCCCAGTTGTACTTCAAATTAGTACACTGGAAAAAAAAAGTGGCTCCTCTCAAAGCATGAATGTGAAGAGTTATCAGCCAAACAGCCTTGACAGAACCAATGGAGCTCTGATCGTGACATTTGGAGTTTTTGTTGCAAGATAATCAGATAATGCTGAGCTCTGTAGAACCGAAGCTGTGCTGGGATACAGCTCAGAAGTCAGGTATCTTGGCTAAAACTACTTCCTGTTCTTGTTTGAACGTCAACAGTAATATCTCATGAATTACTCGTTGGCTTCTTACCCTGAGACCCAACCCAAATTAACTGCAGGGTCAGACAAGGGAATTTATGGTGGTGACAGCCAAGCTGAATTTCAGGTCTCCAAATAGATCTTCTGGATGTGGTTCTCTCAAGCGAGTTTGATCTATGTGTGATGAGTAGTCATCATCGTCGTCTTAACTAGATTGGGATCACCTTGGTGAGGGTGAGGTACACCTCCTATGTGTCTGTGAGGGCATTTCTAGAGAGAAAGAACCAAAGGGGAAAGACTCACCCTGCATCTGGGTGGATCCAGCCCTGGGCCAGGGCTTGGATGCAATCAGAGAAGCAGAGCAGAGCCAGCTGGACTTCAAGCTCCTTTTCCTCTGCTCCCTAAGTCACCAGGAACTGCCTTGCTCCACCATCATCCCCCTGCCGCGAGACTGAGCCCTCTGAGAATGAAAACAGCCTTCTTTCTTGAAGTTGTTTCTGTCAGGACTTCAGCACAGTGATGCAGAAGTAACTGACAAGCAATGCTTTCTTTCTTTCTCATTTTTGTGAGGGGCCGAAGAGAACAAACTTGTTGCTATGAAATTTCTGTTTTCAGGGTAACAGAAATGTCAGAAAATGTTTGTTTCCAATTTGTTATAATAACAAAGCCTCAGACAGGTAGAGGCTCTGGGCTGGTAATGGACTTTTGGAGTAGGACAGACAGGCTGTTGAATGCAGGGAAAGAGTGCTCAGAGGTTAATATTATTTAGATCTTTGATTAGAGAATGGCTCTTTCAGCCCAAAATCCTAGGAAGACAATCACAAAGAGAAATATCAACACATTTGACTGCACGGAGTAAAGAAATCTCCTGTGTTCAAAGTATATAAATAATTAAATGTCAAATAGGAACAATATTTAGCCACTATTCAGAGCCAAGGATGAATGTTTTCAGTGTTTAACAAATTTATATAATAGGAGAGCCAGTCAATTGCAAATTAGGGAGAGATATGATTCACTCCGGAGGAAATATAATTGTCCAATAACTGTCAGGGAAGGAGCTAACGTTGAAAGGATGACCTTAAAAACAGCTACGAGATACCTTTTTCTTTTATCAAATTGGCCGAAATTTGAATAATGTGTGTTCAGTAAATGCTGGCAAGATTCCCCCAGGCCCTAGAGCTTCCAGTACCTGAGTTTACAACCTGATAATGTGGCCTTAGTATCTTACCAGTCAAGTGGTTTAAGAGAATCTACTTCTTATTGCTATGGATAGCTCAGATGGCACATGACACAGTGAATATGGTGCCTGGCATACAGTAAAACCCTAAGAAAAAGATGGAGTGGCCTGGTTCCTCTATGAGCCTCAAACACTGCTGAAAGAGCCTTAGTTGACAGACTATAGTCAGACTGGAAGGCTGTGGAATACTACACAATTGAAAGCCTGAAATATAAAGTCTACCTTAAAGAAACTTTGCTAAGACGCTCACAAACATTATGTATAACAGTCACCAAAACACAGTATTCCAAATGCTTCATTGAAATTGTGTTCTCAAGAGACTTTAATGGCATAGGATATCCTTGAGAAGAAGCAGTAAAGTTAAAAAAAAAAAAAAAAAAAAGCAGAGCCAGTGGAGGTGGTGGCACATGCCTTTAATTCCAGCACAGAGGCAGGCGGATCTCTGAGTTCGAGGCCAGCCTGGTCTACAAAGCGAGTTCCAGGACAGGCTCCAAAGCTGCACAGAGAAACTCTGTCTCAAACAAAACAAAACAAACAAACAAACAAAATAACATAAGCATCTCAACTGTGTAAATTTGGGGATGAGTTAAAGACAAATATACAAACTGGGCATGATTTTAATCCCGGGCTTTAACCCCGCTAGAGGCAGGCAGAGCTCTATGAGTTCAAAGTGAGCCCAGTCTACCTAGGCCAACCAAGGCTACATAGTGAGACCCTGACTCAAAAACGCAACCAAGAAACAGAAATATTTGGTGAGACTGTGCACATTCTAAAAAAATGCTTTTCCTTCCATTCTTTTGTTTGTTTGTTTTTGTTTTGTTTTGTTTTTGAGACAGCATTTCTCTGTGTAGTTTTGGTGCCTGTCCTGGATCTAGCTCTGTAGACCAGGCTGGCCTCAAACTCACAGAGATCCGTCTGCCTCTGCCTCTGCCTCCACTGCCCATCTGCTTCAACTTTTATTTTATTTTTTTTTTTTGGTTTTTCGAGACAGGGTTTCTCTGTGTAGTTTTGTGCCTTTCCTGGATCTCGCTCTGTAGACCAGGCTGGCCTCGAACTCACAAAGATCTGCCTGCCTCGTGTGTCATATCAGCTTTCTTATTTTTCTACAATTAAGATGAAATGACATCAGAAAAGACTTAAGAAAACAGTGTAATATGTGATCTATTTCTCATTAATTTTTAATATCTTTTCAAAGTCTTTGAGATGAAATGGCTATCAGTAGTAGACACAAATAACCCATTTTTATACTAGGTGACTCTAACTTATCCTTGGGCCCCACCCAAAAGTGAGTTTCCATTTGTAACTTTCAGGACTAATTGTGAGCTACCTACCCTGTTCCAGGCAGGAAGCCAAGCCAGGGAGACCACCATTGTGTAGTCAGGCTAGCCTTAATAATTCCAGAAAGAGTCATCTCCACAAATGAGCCAGACTCTGTATTTACACACTGTAGATTCACTGGTGTCATTCATTAATTAAAAATATAAGCACTAAGTGTCTCTGTTCACTGGATGAACGATCTTTAGGAAAAGAGTTTTCCGTGTGTGTGAGGTATTGGATGGGGATGTGGTGAAGGGAGTGCTTCTCGGGGAGAGTGCATGAGGGGACAGAGGGTGTGAGCCCAGTGCCGACAGCTGGGCAGCAGGTCACAGAGAAGCCCATTGTTCTGCGAAACTGTTGCTTTTGTTTGCCAGCTCCTCCGCCCTGCCCCAGAGCAAGCAGACAAACAGCTACAGTGCTCGAGTGCTCGTACTGTTTCTTTGTGAAGTATCAGCATTCCTCTTTTGTTAGCATTTCTACCATTTAATGACCTTGATAAAGATAGTTAAGCAATAAAATTAAGGAGAACACATTCAAGTCCAGAAAAGCTTTGCCCACGAAGTGAGAAGAAGCCCTTTCCTCGTTCTGCGCCATGAGGTCCACACTCACATGTACATTCCTGTATGTGTATCATGTATGGTGGTCGTTCTCCAGTCACAGTTGCATTGTCCAAGGTTTTAGGGACCCACAGTCAACTGTGGTCTGAAAACACAGACTAGAGAATTGCAGATATAAATGATTCACAAGTCTATGTTGTTGTGTTCTCCACCCCCAACCCCAGACAGGCTCTCTCTGTGTAGCTCTGGCTGTCCTGGAACTCACTCTGAAGACTAAGCTGGTCTCAAACTCAGAGATCCTCCCACCTCTGCCTCCCCATTGCTGAGATTAAAGGCCACCACACCCAGCCCAATTCACAAGTTTTAAAGATGCTTTAGTACAATATTTGTTGTGCTGTTTTAGTTGAGGCTGTTAATATCTTAATGTTAATGTGCCCAGTTTCAAACAAACTTTGTCATGGGTTCATGTGAAGAGGAAAATACACGCTATGTAATAAGATTTGGCAGTGGCCAAGGGGAATATGTTTGTTCCTGCACCTTACATCAGGAACATAATAAGGTCATGGAGATATATGCGCTCCTTATATGTGGAATTCTCTAGCACAAGCAGACATTTTTGTGAACAACAAAGGAAATACTCTGTGCTCCTATTAGCAAAGAACAATAACAGACATCAGATTTGTGTAACTTGGGGGGCCCACAAAGCTTTTCTACACATGCTATTATTGCTACAAGTAGAAATAAATTAGAAAGATTTGTTTGAAATAACAGTTCAAATACTCACAAGGCAATCGCCTGCAGTTTCGCCTTTTGGGAAAATAATCAAAAGAGAAAATAATTAAAAAGCAGAGCCAGAGGAGGCAGCACAAAGTAGCTTCCATGGTGTGCATGGATCAAGCTCCGTGTCTACCGGCCTGTTCACCTCCATCCTACTGCTGCACTCTCTTCTAACAACCCAAACCTGGCTGCCAGCTTCCAAGGCCCCTGCTGGGAAAGAACTGCATAGAAGGATCTCCCTACCTCTTTAGGTAGTTTAGCAACCCGAAATAGCATGTGAAAGTAAGGGGGGAAACTGAAAAGCATGAAGTTTAGGTGTACATTCATAGAGCAAAGCTGCCTGGGTTTCTGAGGGGTAGGTTAGAGCAGTCCTTAGCATGCCAACTTCAGTGCCTGGCTGGGCAGAAGGTACCTCTGCCTTTCCAAAACTGGGTGTGAATTCATAGTCATGGTGAGTCTGCTGTCTTAAGGGAATGTCTGAATTTCTTTTTCACTCAGTTGAAATTGGAGTTTGGGGAAATATAGTTTAGAATCCTGCACGCCTTCAAATATTTTAAAGTTAAGATTTGACTTTTAAAAAAAGGTTAAAAGACGTAAAAATAATTTAAGGTGTTTTCAAAAGCCTCTATGCACACATGCACACACACGAGCATGCACACATACAAACATAAACCAGTACTTTGGCACAATAATCAGCCGTACTTCAGGAAGATGTTTTCCTCTGTGAATCAAACGAAAGAGGAAATAAATTGCTTGGGTAAAAGAAGGAAAAAGAAAAAAAAGAGGAAGCCCTTGAAAGCATCCACAGGGAATGAGCAATGAATTTCTATAGACTCCAGAGATCAATGCAATTACTTCAAAAGACAGATCAATGCGGTTTAACTTCTGAATATCTAACATTAATATCACCCTTTCTTCCCAGAAGAGATCCATTTTTAGTACATTATACAAAATACAATGCTCCCCCCAGCCAAAGCTGCAACAATTGTCCAAATGCCCCATCATGTATAGGATTCAGTCTGCCACTCTGAATTTCCTTGAACTGCTAATCACTATAGTTTCTCAGGAGACTTTGCCAGTGAAATCTGTGACTCATGCCCTCCCTTCAAGACACAAGCAACGGAAAGCTTTCTGAGCACGAGGAACTTACTCACTAACTAGAATTTCTTACTAAGGGAGTTGCTGAACAATCTGAATTCAGCTCTTAGGGTTTTGCATACAAATCAAATGTCTGTTAGGAAAGTGCACTGGGTCCTCACTGCATCTCCCCATGCTGGTTGGCACCTTCTGGTGCTGGGTGGTGAGGCAGCATGGTTGGTCTTCAATGGGCACTTCTAGTGGTAGTTGACCTATTGAGAAATCCTGGTTATTTGAAAAGGCCTTTCCTTTCTCAACATCTCTTAGTCTGTTTTCTCTATTGAATGCATTGGATACAACGTAGTCACCTCTTTTCAAGTTTAAAATTACCCTCTTCTGTTTTTTGACCTTGTGAAATGAATGCATCCTGTTATTTGACAGTTTTCTTAAACTTGAGCACACCACCTAGCGAGAAGAGATGTAACTGCAGGTTCTTCTGAGTGCAAAGTGATTCAATTGCTTTTGCAATTCAAGGAGGACTGAGTAATCCTATTTTTCTGTCCAAGGTTCTGGAGATGATATGTACTATAATCTATTCAAGGCACCTTTAAATACCAAGCATTTATTTTATATTTAGCAAAAGGTGTAAATATTAAAAACAATTTGTTGTTGAAACAAATGGTTAGTTTAGGGTAGCATTTCTTAAATATTTATATTTTTATTTAACAATTTTTTATGTGATAGACACATGTTTTATTCCCCATAGAGAACCCTTGTCCAGTTATTATGTTCAACATATCCACAATGTTGTCTGAAAGTCTGCCTACTTCTAGCACTGAAACATAGGTTAGCAGTGTTTTAATTTTCTGAGTTATCACCAGACTTGCAGTTACAATTTTGCTTTTATGGTAAGATGCTGACCAGTGAGCTGGCATGCTCTGTGCTCTGCTGGTATTATAACCCCCAACTCTCAGATCATTTCATCTCATCAGAGACAACTCTGGAGATGTGGCATTCTGTACTTTTAAAGACAGGCTGCCTTTTCAAGGGACCTAAGAAAATAACAGCTTTAAAAGCTTACTTGACAAGTGACATCAGACAGAAAACTTAATTTTATGCTGAATATAAAGCCACAAGCATAAATGGATCCTGCGGCATTTCCTGTGCTAAGATTATATGAATAAAATAGGAGAAGCCAAACGTGTCCTTGTTCTATCCAGCACCATAAATTAGGAGTGCATTTTTACAAACACTCTGGAAACTGTGCCTTCCTTTAAAAGGAGACCACTTAAAGATGATACCGTCACAAATGCATATGACGAACATGATATTATAAATAATTTTGAGACCATGAGAGAGAGGCGTTGCCTTCTCTTCCCTCCTCTTCATGAGCCATTATATTCTTCCAAGTTGTCTTAATTAACTGCCACCCATGAGCACAGCATGACAGTAGTCACAGATGGGTGCTATTCAAAACAGCTAGCAATTCATTTATACCTATCCCCAAGGGAGAAATCCTTATTCATTTAATTAAAGGGACTGCTTGGCTGAGGAGTTTAGCTCACTGGTAGAGTGCTTGACCAGCATGTACTAAGCCCTAGGTTCAATCTCTAGTAGCAGAAACATGATTCTGGGGACCAGAGAGATCATTCAACAGCTAAGAGTCTTTGCTACTCAATCATGAGGACCAAAGTTTGGATTCCAGCATCCATGACTGGTGACTCACAAATGCTTGCAACCCCAACTCCAAGGGATCTGACACTCTCTTCTGGCTTCTACAAGCACCCACACACATGTGTGCACATGCGCTTACACACACAGCTAAAACTAAAATTTTCAAAGCACTGTCGGTGAAAGATACATGCTTAGATGTGGAGAAGAGGAAAAGACCTCAGTAGGTGATCACTTTGGTTGTGGCATAGCAAGAACATAACCTATTTTGACAGTTGTCCTTTATTATACCAAGACATCTTAGTGTGACTGGTCTGTCATTGTAGTAAAGGGACTGGTTACAGTACACCAGGCACCATTTCTCCAATGTGTGTGCAACAGATACTGTACTTACTGGGGGTGCTCATATGGCACCAACAAGACAACTCTTGAATCTCAGTGTTCAGCAACCAGACATGCTCTTAGAGGAGGAGATCTCAGAGCATTCCATTTAATTTATATGATAAATATAGAACAAGCAAATAGGAACAAAAGACAGATTACTGTCAGTGATTGGGGGAAGAAGAGAAAAATGGCTGCCTGAGAGTATGGGGGTGACAGAGACGGTAGCAAAGGTAGCACAACAGTGTGGGTATCTTCAGTGTCACTGAATAATAATTCTCTTGTCATTTTAAAGTATAATTAGAATCTTCATACTTCGGTGCCATCAGTGCCTAGTCCTTTCCTCTCACATTTGGGAGGTGGTGGATACAACTTCCATGTTGCAAGATATTTGATTACACTGTGTAAAGATATGTCACTGTGATTGGTTTAATAGAAAGCTAAATGACCAATAGATAGGCAGAAAGTATAGCAGTGACTTCTGGACAGAGACAGAGAGAAGAAGAAGGGCAGAATCTCCAGCTGGACGCAGAGGCAGGAGGAAATGAATCTAGTTTCGGGAGAGATGCCAGAGAACATGGATAGGAAGCAGGAGGGAGAGTACAGAGTAAAGGTAACCGAGCCACATGAAAGAATGGAGATTAAAAGATATGGGTTAATTTAATTTATAAGAACTAATTAAGAACAAGCTTGAGCTAAGGCCAAACATCATAATTAATAAGTCTCTGTGTCCTTTTTTTTTTGTGAGCTAGTGGCCCAAGTGAAAGTCCAACTACACTTCCATCCACTTCTGGCCCCTTTTGTTCTTCTGTGGTGCCGATTACATAACACAGTGGCACACAATTTTTTTTTTTTTGGTTTCTGTTTTAGTTAGGTTGCTCTTGTAAAACATTATGGCCAAAAGCAACTAGATAAGGAAAGGGTTTATTTCCTCCTACAGCTTGTAGTCTGGGAAGTCAGGGCGGGAACCTGGAGGCAGGAACTGAAGCACAGGCCAGGGAGGAGCACTGCTTGTGGGCTTGCTTTTCATAACTTGCTCAGCCTGCTTTCTTATGTCACCCCGGGCCACCCATCCCACTGTGCCCTGTGGGATGATAAGGCCATCCACTTCTATCAGTAATCAGGAAAATGCCCCATAGGACTGCCCACAGGCTAAGCTGGTGGAGGTGTCTTTTCAGTTGAGGTTCCCTCTTCCCAAATGACTCTAGCTTGTGTCAAGATCCCATAAAAACTAGCCAGCACAGCTTCTCACTCTGGCCTTGATTCAGTGGGTGAGATGACCATTTCTGCACAGATGGACAGGTGGATTTTGCTGGGGACTGGGAGGAGTGACCTGTCACAAAGTTGTGAAGGGTCATTGACACAAAAGGGAGCACAGACATGAGGACAATAATGGAAACCTTGCCCTCAGTGTGATGTCCTGCTGAGTCTGGGCCACAAACGCTCTTGCAGGGATGTTGGGGTCCCAGTTCTCTTGCCCTTCACCAGTCTCTGCTCTTGCCCCAAATACCTTCTCAGACCCTTACTTCAAGTCTTTCCTCTGTCCTTTGAGGAAACTCTGTTCCACCCCCAAAGTTTAGTGTCTCTCCATCCCGATTCCTTCTTCTCCTCTAGCCACTCCTCCCACTCTGAGTGGAGACTCACTCTGGGATGGCTGTAGTGGATGTGAGTATGTGTTGTGGGGAGAGTTAATCTTCCATTAGTAGCCCCAAATTCCCCAGCTTTTAAAGTGTGAAATATGTCATTCTAAATTTTAGTATTTATGTTTTCAGCATAAAACATGTATAATGACATCATGGAAACAGTATAGTTGATATTTTATAATTTGCTTTTAAGCTTAACTGTATGCTATAGACAGTTATTACCATCAAGCGGGGACATTCACAATCCTTAATGGTTATGTTTCTTTGTGCGTCTGAACCATCAGTAGCAAATTTCATTTTGATGGATGAAGATGCTATTGCCCATTGTTGTATATTGAATACACATCTGTAAATACATATTCTTCAGGCACTTGGAGCATTACTACTTCATTCTTCAGAAGTGGAATAGCAGCTTATGAAGGGAGAGTGCCTAACTAAAACAGAAACCAAATAAAATTGTGTGCCGCTGGGACATGTAAGCAGCACCACGGAAGAACAAAAGGGGCCGGAAGTGGATGGAAGTGTAGTCGGGCTTTCATTTGGGCCACTAGCTCACAAAAAAGGGACATGGAGACTTATTAATTATTGAAATAATCTTTTTTTTTTTTTTTTTGGTTTTTCGAGACAGGGTTTCTCTGTGTAGCTTTGCGCCTTTCCTGGAACTCACTTGGTAGACCAGGCTGGCCTCGAACTCACAGAGATCCGCCTGCCTCTGCCTCCCGAGTGCTGGGGTTAAAGGCGTGCGCCACCACCGCCCCGCTGAAATAATCTTATTCAGAGAAAGAGCTCTCTAAAATGGATGTAACCACTAAGGACACAGGAGTCACCTCTTTCTCAAGCTTTCCATCACTTTTCCCTCTGACTGCGACACCTGGAGGAACTCGATAACTACACTGTGTTCAAAGACTCAAGATGTGCACCCACCCGTTAAGTGGCTATTTGGCTCATCTTGTGGACATTTTGGACTTGTTTTTAGATTTTTTTTTTGTATATATATATAGACATCCTTTACCCTCTATTGGTCCTGTAATCCTCCTCCTAATCCTTGTGATATTTCCCAAGTTCAACAGTCATTTCTCTTTAAACAAAGTGAGTTATCTCAGAATGGCTTGGGTCTTCCATCTGCCACTTCTCCATCCTACTCAGAGAGTGTTTGGTGTCACTGCATCCATGTCTCTTGAGTGGTAATCCTTGAGACCCGAGGTCTCGCTTTACATTCTCAGAGCTTGATTAGCAGGCATCCAATGTGTTCATGTGGAATATTTTTATGTTTCTCCTAGTTGACTTCCAAAATACTTTAGCACATGCTTGTATACTTTTCTCAGCACTGGATTAAAATAATGTATTACTTCTTAAAATGGTGGTATTGTTTTTTGGCACTCATTGCCACTTATTGCCTTATTACATTTTTTTTTTTTGAACTTACTATTTTTTTTGAGACAAAATCTCACTATGTAGCCCTGACTTGTCTGGACTCACTGTATAGACCAAGCTGGCCTCAAACTCTGCAGAGTACTGGGATGGGAGGTGTGCATCATCATGCCAGGGCATTTATTTAATTTAATTTCTTTATTTTTGTTCGTTTTTTGAGACAGGGTTTCTCTGTGTAGCCCTGGATATCCTGGAACTTGCTCTGTAGACCAGGCCTTGAAATCAGACATTCGCCTGCTTCTGGACTGGGATAAAAGCCATGTGCCACCACTGCCCGTCTGCATTTAATTAATTTTAAAGTTAACATACAAAACAGAGGAATTTTCATAAATATGTCATTACGCTCTGTTCTTCTTCTCCTCTCTCCTCCACTCCTCTCCTCCCCATTACTGCTGGCTTATTTCCTTTGTCTCCTCTTCTGCTTCCATGCCATGTATTTTCCATCACCCTCTGTCACTGCCCTTTCCCTTCTCCTCAGCTCTCTTCCTTTTACTATCATATCCTTCATACATATTACATGTATGGATCTAGATTATTCATTTGAGAGATAATAGGCAAAGTCTCTCTGAGTCTGGCTTATTTTCATTTTTCTGCAAATGTCACAGAATGTTTTATTCTTCTTCTAAAATGGCTGAATAAATTTCCATTGTGAATATAAACCGTATTTTCTTTACTCATTCATATGCTGACTTCTAATAATTTAGTTGCTGTGAATATTATAGCTACAAGTATCTCTACAGTAGACTGACTTATAGGCCAATTTTCTTGATGACAATAATGCAAAAATTCTCAATAAAATACTTAAAACCAGGGATGCAAGTTTGGTTCACAATGTGAAAATCAATAAATGTAATACAGCACATAAATTGATTTAAAGACAGTATTCACATAGTCATATCAATAGAGGTAGAAACGGTCTTTGACAAAGCCCAACATCTCTTTATATTTAAATAGAAATAAAAGCCTTGAGGATAGGGATAGAAGGAAATAACAAAATTAAGGCAATATACAACAAAATGACAGGCAGCATTATATTAAGTGGGGAAAAACTGGGAGCATTTCCTCTGTATTCAGTAATGCAATGAAGAGGCCCAGTCTCTCTGTGTGTGTTCCATTTGGCACTCCAAATCTTAGCTCAAGCAAGAGATAGGAATAATACTTTTTCTCTATAAGAAGAAGTAACTATACAGCTTCTCTATAACTTGACTAAAGAAAATAATGGGCCTAAAGATATGGCTCAGCAATTAAGAGTGTGCACTGTTCTTGCAGATGAGCAGAGTTCAGCTCCCAGCACTCACAGCAGATGACTTCCTACTGCCTGTAATGCCAGCTCCAGAGGACTAGATAACTTCCTTAGCCTCCATGGGCACCTGTACTCACATGCACACACCCTGCCTCAGCTTAGCTGCCACACTGTTGGTAAACATTTAGATAACTTAAAAAAAAAACTCTCTCTGTGTGTGTGTGTGTGTGTGTGTGTGTAACCTTGGCTGTACTGGAACTTACTCTGTAGACTAGACTGGCCTTGAACTCATAGAGATTCACCTGCTTCTGCCTCTCGAGTGCTGAGATTAAATAAAGGTGTGTGCCACCAATGCCCAGCCAATTAAAAAAACAGAACAAAACAAAACAAACAAAACAAAAAGCCTTTAAGCCACAGAAAAGTAAATAAGCAGAAGTATAAAAATCACACATCTGTACCTTTCATATGCAAATGTGTCCGTCATGTGACGCACAGAGCATTTGAGTTTGGGATGAGGATGATGACTGTTTCAGGATTTAAACTAGTGTTCAGATGAAACACCATGATCAAAAGAAACTTAGGGAAGAAAGCGTTTATTAGGCTTATATATCAAGAGTCATAGACCATTGAGGGAAGCCAAGGCAGGAACTCAAACAGGGCGGGAAACTGGAGGCAGGAGCTGATGCAGAGGCCATGGAAGATGGCTCCTTACTGTCTTGCTCTGTCTGCTTTCTTAAAGAACCCAGGGCCAGCCGGGTGGTGGTGGCTCACACCTTTAATCCCAGTACTTGGGAGGCAGAGGCAGGAGGATCTCTGGGAGTTAGAGGCCAACCTGGGCTACAGAGTGAGTTCCAGGAAAGGCTCCAAAGCTACACAAAGAAACCTGTCTCAAAAAACCAAAAAAAAAAAAAAAGAACCCAGGGCCACCAGCCCAGCGGTGGCTTCACCCAGAGGACTAGACCCTCCCTCATCAGTCAGTAACTAAGAAAATGCCCCACAGGCTGCCTACAGTCTGATCCCATGGAGGCGTTTTCTTAACTGAGGTTCCTTGATTGTAGCAAGTTGACATAAAACTAGCCAGGACAATGACTAAAATGAATTGGGTAGTAAATAGAGTTGAAAACATCACGGATATTTATTACAAAGAGACACACAATATATTTAAAACTACATTGCAAGTGAGGTTTGAAGGTAAAAGATCATAGATAATAAGATATTTTAAAACTCTTGCACTTTAAAAAAAATGATAAATAAAAGCAAAAACATAATATATTCAGGAAGACACTTTTAGTCTCTGTTAAAATGAACAATTATATTTAATATATTAGAAGGATGATTAACGAAAACGAATAAGAGACTAATAGAGAAATAAGCTAAGAATATTTAGACACATTTTACATGTACTGATTAAAGGAATGATATAGATTAAATCAGCAATAGGACTCCATTTTTGTGGAAATTTAAAAAATTGTGAAGGTGTCAGGAAACATTTCTGGTGGGAAAAGAAATAGGACAATCATTCTGAAAAGCAATTTAGTAAGTCATAATCTTGTAACTAGGACATATTATTTAGCACAGAAAATTACACGAAGCCATTCCCAACTATTTATCCATTCCACTTAAAATATTGTCATCTTTCAAACCCATCACTGCTGCTGTCAACCTCTACCCTCTTGGTTTTCCTGAGAATTGTATATGCTCAGCATTTCTTTAGATGATGCCATTAATTACTTGATGGTATTTATGTAACTCAGTGCTTTAAGAGAAAACAAATTTACCTTCACTTTTTACCAGTAGAGAAATACATATCACATGGATTAAGAAATTACCTCACTGTAACAATCAAAGTAAGGCTGGAGCTCATGTCTCCTAGCATCTCCATGAAGATGAGGTTTTACTGAAATGAGTTTTTATGGTTGTCTTTAGTAAGCCATTCAGAAAATTGTGATTTCATTAGATATTAAGGATATTCCCTTTCTGTTGTATGCACTGGGTGATTTTTGTTGTTTTTATATGATCCCCACTTTTCTACTTTATTTGTCCTTGGATTAAAAAATGTCCTAGTGATTGTTAACACATGTAGGGAGCCCATTGCACTGCTCAGATCCACATGGTGGACCTCATGTTTCCCACTGCTCATGTCCACATGGTGGTCCTCATGTTTCACACTGCCCATGTCCACATGGTGATCTTCACATTTCACACTGCTCATGTCCACATGGTGGTCCTCATGTTTCATACTGCCCATGTCCACATGGTGATCTTCACATTTCCCACTGCTCATGTCCACATGGTGGTCCTCATGTTTCACACTGCTCATGTCCACATGGTGATCTTCACATTTCACACTGCTCATGTCCACATGGTGGTCCTCATGTTTCCCACTGCTCAGATCTCATATCCACATGGTGGTCCTCATGTTTCACAGTTTTAGGGATGACTTCTTGGACTTTCCTAGGCTTTCATTCAGGGAATATTTGTTGGCTTGAGATTCCCTGACACTCTGAGCAAATTTAAGACTTACCTTCACTCACTCATATGTTACCTCTGTGGGACCCTAGCCCTTCAGTCTGTTGAACAGAAGCTGCCCTGGAGTTGGGGAGGGAGGAGGTCCTGTGGAATGTCTCATGATACCACAGCATCTCAACAACATCTGTCCAAGCACTGAGGGGACAGCATAATGGAAGTCCGATTCAGGGAGTTGAGACTGGAAAAGATGACGTTTATCTAGCCTAGTGGTTCTCAATCTTTGGTTCACAATCCTTTCGGGAGTCCAAAGACTCTTTCACGGGGTTGCCTAAGACTACTGGAAAACACAGATATTTACATTATGATTCATAACAGTAGCAAAATTACAGATATGAAGTAGGAACAAAAATAATTTTATGGTTGGGGGTCACCACACATGAGAAACTGTATTAAAGGTTCGCAGCATTAGGAAGGTTGAGAACCACTAATCTAGCCTATTTCACAATGGAGGCCTCTGTTATGTTCAGAAACTAAACAGCCTTTACCAGTCACCCTGTTCAAATCAGTTGGCTGACTTTGGAATTGGAGTTAGAAGAAATCATCCCAGATTCTGTCAAGTCTCCAAGAAGATATATATTTTAAGAAGTATTATGACTGTGTTAATTTTTTATGTATCTGGGATTACAAGCCAGACAGAATTTTTAATCAGTTCTTAGCCAGACAGAATTTTTAATCAATTCTTTTGAGAATTTGTGAAACATAGTCCTGTAGCTGTTTATCTGCCTTGAAACAAACACAGTTAGCTACTTGATGGTTTCCACATGAGAAGCTTGATTTCTAGAAGCCTGATGCAAAAGAACCTTTGTCCAACCACTTGACTCCAGTGTTTACACACCCTTGGACACTGTTACAACAGTTCTAGAGTTGGCGGCTACACTGATGGATTGCTTAGTTTTCCCCCAAGAACATCTGCAAGGGTGAGGATCATTCCTTATAAAAGATTGTGTACATGCATGTGAGTGTGCCTACAAGGTGACACTTTATGAGACTTTGATTAAATTAACAGAGAAATACCGATAACTGAAGATTACCTGACCCAAAAGGAGCCCATTGTCAGCCGGTTTCTGTCCATAAACATGTCAAGCATTGTGGTTATAGCTATGACAATAACAAAGCAAAAATATTAAGCACATAATGTTCTAAGGGGAAAAAATGGGATTTTGCAAGGTCAAGGGCATCCTCAAGTAGCTGCTGTTTTCTTTCAGTCGGGACCTGGCTCTGACGTGACTTCAGTCTGTTAAGACAGGTTTGTCTCTAAAGCAACAGTATTGATGTAGACTGTAGCCATGGGGGTGACTCAGGATGAGTGTCAGCTTGGCATTCCCTGAAGGTAAGTACATATGTATTCTTTCTTGTTGTTTCTTAGTTTACTCACCATCCCTTTCCTCTTGGACCAAATGAATAAAATGTCAACTCACTAAGAAGAATGGACTGTTCTAAAATGATTTAATCTACATAAACAGAGCTTTATAAACCAAATGACTTTTTTTTCCCAGCTCATATGGATGTAATCCAGATTGTGGTATGACATGTAGCAATTAGACATTGTCATTGTCTCTTTTTACAGGGGAGGAAAGTAGGACCGGCAGAGCCCAGTCCACTGGGTGTGGAACAAAGCAGATGGCCTCTCTGTGATGTCCTTAGAGAGATCTCTAGGCTCCTTCTACTACAACAATCTCTCAATCTAGAATGTGCTGGAACTTTCCCCTCTGGTATTGAAAAGGCTTCCTATGTCTCAGTTTACACAGTAACAACTTAGAAAATTCAACTTTTCTTGAACACTTCGTCAATCTGCCTAACAACACAGTTGTAGATTTACTGCATATGGGTGGACTTCAGTGTCACTACCCCAAATCAAGTTCTTATGAGTTCTGTACATTCAAATCTAGTTTCCTTCCTAGACATATTTCACATAACAGTTCTTCCATAGATAACTATTCTATTGGGTAGAATATCTTTGGTCCCTACCCAGTGTTACCAACTGAAACAAGCCACTTTGCATTTTAGCTCATTCATTTTTTTTTCAACTTTTTAAGGTGGATGTCAGATTTTGAATTTTGCAAGTAAAAAACTGAAAACAGAATTGCTAATTAGCTCGCCAAATTCATCATGGTTAATTAGCAAAATCATGTTGGAAGCCTTGGTTGTGTGTTGTTGTAACACACAATCCAGTCATGGACTCCTATAATATATTTAACACATATGTCATACTATTAGTTTGATTCTAGGTTTTGGTGACAATAAGTCAGGTTTGTATGCATTTTTTCTATTATTTCTGTCAATTCTTTAGGATGTGTACTCAGAATACTTGTATTAGCCAGTTTACCATCCTTGTAGTGGAATACCTGAGGAAATTGACTCACAGAGAAGTTCATTTTGGCTCACTGATCTGGAGGTTTCAGTCATAGATTGAGTTGCCCCACTCTTTGGGACATTCACAGAATTTGATGTGAGCAGACCAAACAAATGATTCACCTCATTATTCAAGAGTGAGAGAAGAGGGACAGGAAGATATTAGGTTCCCACAATCCTCTTTGAGGGCACACCCCTAGTGATCTAAACCCCTCCCCATACATGCCACCTCTTAAAGGTTCTACCACATCTTAATAATGTCCCTTGAGGACCCTAGAGGGACACTCTCCATCCAAATTGAAATAGTGCTTGTTTTGATAAAATGAATATAGATAAGTCAAACATGCATGATTTTACACTTCTTGATACGTATTCCCAAATTGCTTTTCAAAAATACCTTTTCAATTTGTGCTATCGTCACTGTTGATACCAAACTATGCATTGCCCTATCTTTTTCCTAAAGCTGTTTCTGGAGGGGTGTGATTATAAAACAAAGTATAAGGATCCATGGGGAGGTTTGAAAAACTACTTCACAGACTATTAGCCCAGGAGCAGTGAAGGGCGGAAGGCAGTTCCATGCACCAGTGTGTATTTATCAACTGATACAGTGTGCACGGGTGGTGTTGAGGTAGAGGTGACTTTCCATGTTTGCATGAAAAATTTGAAAATACTTCAGGAAAGAACTTTCATTGTGGAATCAAGGAAAACTCATTCAATGAGATTCAAAGAGGGAAAGTGACTGAGATGCGATGAATTCTTATAAACCCTGAATGATGTAAGGCAGAGAATCACACCTTTGGATACAGAATGAAGTAAAAAGAGACGGAGTTTTAAATAAGAGCAAACTCAAATGACTTCACTCTTCAACCTGCTCTCTGCGTGAGTTTGGTCAAGGGCTACATTCCTGGTCCTCCATTCCCTAATATGTGGGGTGGGGATGAAACACGGCTCAGAGTTGTTAGAAGGACCACATGACATAAAATAGTGACGTAGTGCCAGGGTGGTGATACCAAGCTGGGGGTGGTGGGAGTATGGGAGAGGGTTGACTGAGGAGGGCATCAGATAAACATTAACTTTCATGGGGATAGTTTGCATTTTTCATGCAAATTCAAAAGGTGTAAAGCAAGTAAACAAATTATTGGCATTTTAAATCTATTCACAGTGTCTGTGACACAGGTTTCTGTATTTTCCTTTGCTTTTAATTAAGAGAGATAGTAGTCGGCACATGCAGAATACTCTCAGATTTAGATATTTTCTCTCGCTATTCAT
Source organism: Peromyscus aztecus (assembly GCA_902168405.1). NCBI lineage: Eukaryota > Metazoa > Chordata > Mammalia > Rodentia > Cricetidae > Peromyscus > Peromyscus aztecus. The sequence goes on from CABHPQ010156104.1 coordinate 18,398, forward strand.
CAGAAGCTGAAGGGCAGTCTCCAAAGGAAAAAGTCATCTTTGCAGACAGCAAGCCAAGTGGAATGTGCCTCAGAGGAGCTAGGTATTTGCTTTCCATGATGAAGACCCACAGGGACACTCCCATTCTCTTCTAGGACACTGATGAGCATGCGTATTCCAGCACCGCTTGCTTTAGCTGCCTGCCAGGAACCGAGACATGTTGTTCTATGATCTAGGTTCTGCAGTGAGATACCCTTTCTCCACGGGATTTTCTACCACCCAAAGCTGCTTACATTTCAGTTTACTGTGGCCTATAGCTCCCGCCGATGTGTGTGTCACCATGACTACCATGTGTTTATTTAGTCTATAGTTTGCTTACGTTTTCCTCATGGAAATTCTGGACTTAGGGCTGTGAGGGTGATTTCCATGAAAATTGACTTTCCTGAAGTTTGCTGTGAGTGAACTGCAATGTGCAAAAGGCAACTGATAGATGATGTCTCATAGATGAGACAGATCTGTCTTTAATGTGGCAGCAAATAGCTACATAACACACAGTACACAATTCATTTACCTAGACAAGGTTTTTAGATGCTAAAATCACAGGGCTGCTTAGTTGAGTTGTTCTCTTTTGACCATCCATCTTCTAGTCTCTCTTCCATTCTACTCTCTTTACCTTGATTCTTAGTATTGACAAGGGAGCATGTTTGAGGACATAAATTAAATGAATTAAGCCTGTCCTGGTGTGCACTGTTAAAGGCTCTGTCGTTTCTACAGAGAAAAGCTCATTGTTCAAGCATGCTATCTTTGAGAGCAGCATTCTTCTACTGCCCAAGGAGGAGAAAAATCATCTCCCACCTTCTTTTTATTTATCTTTTGCAGTGTTAATGCAAGGAACGCATTGCAATCAGCTCACTCAGGAATATGCATAGAGGGATTTCAGAATGTTTTCAATGTAATAAAATTGCACATAAACAGCAGACAGGTATTTATGGAAATTAGGCAGCCTTTCAACTCACTTATCAGAGTGCTTACACTTCCCATTTCAAGGCAAGTGAAGTAATAATGGACATTTGGGCCTTGAACATATTCAATGCACTAAAGAGAAAGGCTGTCTGCACCTAAATTTTTTGGCTAAATGGAAGAAGCAGAGTTGACTGGGCAGATCCTGCAGCTGCCATTAGTGCCATTTAACCTGAGCAGTCAGTGGCAGTCCAGGGACCAGGCAGAGAGAGTTAATGCTCATAACTATTAAACAGAATCTTCCATGTGGATTCACGTGCCACACTGGCAGATTCCAGCCTATTTGGAGCGAGAAGTCAAAAACAAAATACCCCCCCCCCCCCAAATATTCCTGGACCTTAAATGAAACAGCAGAGCTTTAGAGTCTGGAGAGAGAGAGAGAGAGAGAGAGAGAGAGAGAGAGAGAGAGAGAGAGACTCTATCATTAAAACAGCTTTTTTCCTTGACTGTGACTCCCTTGGTTTTCTAATATAATAAAACAGCAATGTTCTTTCAAGCCACAAAACAATCTCCTTGAAGTAATTATAGTGTGGCAAGGCTAACTTGACAATATATTCTAGGAAATCAAGGTTAAAGAACAAATCAAGGGAAGAAAGAATCTTTTCTGTTAATGCTGATGTAAATGTCAGCACTTTGATGGGATTTGGTTATGGTAACATTGCTGAGCTGGGAGGAAGAACATCTAGAAGCCTGGATCCTATTAAGCACACTACAGTGTTTCAGTAGATTTTCCATGGAGCCTAAACACAATTCTAAGTGTCCATTTGTGGGAATATCAATAAAATTATTTGTAGAGTACTTTGCAAAATGATCTGGTAAATGATATATAGCCAAATTAAAACAAAGAAGACTAGTTAAGTCAGAACTCCATTATTACCACTACTCAGCTCCACTGAGCAATTACTTTTATGTGATAATTTAAATTATGTGATAATTTAGCTAACATACTCTGTGGGAGAGCCATTTGTTCTCTGTCCTCTAAAGTAGCTCTCTTGGAAACATTTTCCCTGTTGGGACCAAAATACATTAAATTAAGACAGCAGATTAGGGGGCTGGAGAGATGGCTCAGCAGTTATGAGCACTTGCTGCTCTTGCAGAGGATTTGGCTTCAATTCCCAGCATGCACGTCAACCAGCTCATACCTTACTGTAACTCGAAGGTCCTCTTCTGGCCTCCAGAGGCACCTCCATGTATGTGGTGCATATACATACACTTAGACACATACATCTACACATAACACAAAAACAAATAAATCTTTAAAAAAATAAATCCTATTTTTTAAAAAAGATGAAAATTAGGAAAACAACCAACCATCCCCCCAAAGAGACCCACTCCACTTACCACACCAAGAGAGTCTATGTGGGGGTGGGGACGGTTGTGCCACACTGACTCTCTTCTTCCCTCTGCTGGGCATTGCTTGTATATTCTGTGAGTTAGAAAAGAAAGAAAGAAAGTATGAGAGAAAGGAAAAGAAAAAAGAAAGACAAGAAAAACATGTATTCATCTGGGCTAATTCTTCCCAGAGGACAGAGGTTTAGGTGCATCCAGATGTGATGAGTCTTTTTATTTTGGTGGTTCTTGTGTATACATATGCTGAGAATGAGTCAGGCATTTATTTTTCTTTCTCTATTTTAAAAGTTGTGATTAAAGATATATAAGGAGATGGATGATATAAAAGTTGCTATTTTAACCACTCTGAAGTAGCACTATGGTGACTTCAGTTGTTAGGAAACTGCCATGAAGACCCTTCTTCAGAACTTCCTTCTGTAACCAAATTTCTAAATGGTCTTATTAAATAAAAAACACGGAGCCAGAAATTTGGGTTAAAGCCTTAGAGAGATCAGGGAAATATGGAAAGCCACCAGCTAACCTCACCTCACCAACTCTGTAGCTTCCAAGGAGAGCGACTTTCTGTCTATCCAGGCTTATATGCCTTGCTTTTCTGCCCTCTCATTGATGCTCTTAGCCCAGCTACCTCACTTCCTCTTCCTACACAGCTCTGTCACTGTCTGTCTGTACAGACCTCCAGGTCTCTATGGTTGGTACTGGGATTAAAGGCATGTGTCACCATGCTTGGCTCTGTTCCCTAGTATGGCCTTGAACACACAGAGACCCTGCCTGCTAAGGGATTAAGGGCGTGTGCTGCCTGACTTCTTTGCTTACTTAAAATGGCTGGCCTTTTCCCCCTGATCTCCAGGCAAGCTTTATTTATTAATGCACAAATAAAGTATCACCACATCCTTCACCTTAAGAGACCGAAATCCCAGACATTAGGAGACAATCCCCAGTTCTTCCTCCCTTGGTGATGCCATCGCCATTGGCAGTGACATTCTGCTCCAGTCAGGACCCTTGATATCCAGGTGGATGTGCACTGATTTCCTTCCTTCAGCTGGCTTTATGTTTATATTCAGTGCACAGCCCATGTTAATTCAGCACTTCCAATACCAAGCTCTTGATTTCTTTTTCTTTCTGCAAGCCCCTGCAGTCACTGGAGGTGGTGTTCTCCTTCTGCACATCTATTGGTTATTTAAACACAGACAAAGGAGCAAAGCACCTTTCTCATTGCTGACGTTGGCAAGGTCAAATGGGGTGAATTGAGTAGCACTTCCCGATTGGTGGGATGACAGAAAATTCTGTTCTGGAAGAGCCTTCCTAATGTGGCCAGTGGCTTCATGACCATGGCCCCTGCCCACTAGCAACTAACTTTGTACCTTAGACTAAAAGTCATAGTTAGTGGTTCAGAGCACAAGCTCTGATCTTCCACATGAAACTCCTGCAGTCCTTGACTTTCCATTACTACAACAGAATTCCTGAGACAACCAACTTACATAGAGAAAAGGCCACCTATTTTAGCTCCTGCTCTTAGAGTGGTTAGTCCATGATAGCTTGACCCATTCCTTTAAGCACTTGATAAGGTGGCACATCATGGCAACACAAGATAGAGAAAAGAGTTTGCCAGGATGAAAAGAGAAATGGACAAACTCCTGAGCCTCCTGCCATTTGTCATCTAAGTACTGGGATTACAGGCATGCTAAGCAAGCACTCTACCAATTGAGGTACATACGCAGTCTTATCTGTAAGTTCCTTTCTCAATTCTTAATTCTTAATTCTGGTACTGGATTGACTTGTGACTGGCGAAATGGGGGCATATAGAACATGGGGACAGAAGACAGAGAAAGTAGGAGCACGTTAGTACCCAGGAGGGTCCACATAGAACCTGATGATTCTCAGTAGCATGTAGTGTTTTTGCCTTGGTGGTCCCCAGCGTGGGCCTGAGTCACTCAAGATATTACAGCCTGGTTCTCTTTCACTCCGTAATCTGAATTGTCTGTAACAACCTTTCAACTTGTCTGGAAACCTTCGATGCCCATGATGAAGACAGGATATTAGGTTTTATGATGTCTGGGGATCTGGTTAAGCACTTGGTCTCCCAAAGTGTACTCCTCTGTTCTTTTTTCTTCTCATTTGTTGATGGATGTAATTTAGGAAAATTTGCCTGGCATAGCATTCCAAATGGCCAATTGTAGACAGAAACATGCCTGACAGTCGTCACATTTCTTTCATCTAAGATATCTTAAATAGGTGCCAAAACCCCTCACATCCTCTCTGTAAAATGAGGCTACTGAGATTACCGAACAGGCATGTGTAAACAATGAGGTAGCGTTTCACTTGTGAGTTAGCTTGAGAGTGCTAAGCATTGAGATTGGTGTGATGAAAAAGTTCAACAAGCATTCCCTGTAGTTTATACTGCTATTGGTGATGATAATGTAATCCTGATCATCTGAGGCTGACACCATATAAGAACACTGAAGTGAGCACATAGATGCCCTTGGCTGGAGCTTCTCCAGCCACTGCTCACTAATGGTGCTGTGTGACTGACTTAGTTTACAAAATTCTTCCATATAAATGGGATTTGACCAGATTCCCATAAAAGCCAAGCAAGTAACACATGGTACAGAGTAGTACCCATCTAGCCCTCTGGGTAGGCTACAGGGCAATGCAGCATGCAGAGGTACGAAAGTTGAGAATTATGCCATTCCTAACTGTATTTCTTGTCAGCTTACGTCACTGATCCACATGTTTGAAAGTTCAATAGATCTTAAGCTTCAGAAGAATGGGACCAAATCTCTTCTGTTTTGAGCACCCCCATTAATTTTGGTTTTGTACCCCAAGCTCTTTCTAGGCACCAAGCTGCATGTGGCAGGCATACTGGTTATCAGAACACCTTGGTTTTGCTAAGGAATAAACCCAGTCAAGGTAATCAACTGTAAAAAAGAAGCATTCCAATAATAGTGGGACCTACTCATTCTGAGCATCCAGGCAGGCAATAGACATCCTCCTTTCCAGACTATGAGGAGTCAGTGTGAAGTGCTCTGGCGTATCTCCACCTCATGTAGCCCTGCCAAATTCCTGAGCTTCCTCATCTGTGAAATGCAAATATTTATTAACTATTTGAGTCAAATGAAGATGAGAAAAATGTATTGGCATATATCAAGGATACAGTGAATGAGAATAACATTCTAAGGAATAGGGCTGAGAGTGAGTTTTGTTGTTGTGATATCACAGGTTGTGGAATATTTACAAGTATTTAAGGTCTATCCATTTTCTGAAAACTATCTCCTACTCCATAGCATAGGTTATAAAATAAAGATAAAACAAAATAAAAATAAAACACACCACTGAAGACTCACCTTCTCCAAGCCTGCCATAAAAGTGATGTGTGTATTTACTAGTGAAACCAGCTGAGCCTGCTCCATTAAATGCTCATCTGAGTTCCAAGAACACCTCCACATCTTTGTAACATAGATCACTCCTCCGGAAACCCAGCAGAAAGCTATGGCTTCACAGTGCTCATGCTCTCTCCATTTATAGCTTGACCTACTTTTTTTTTTTTTTTTAGAGAAAGGTACACACAGCCATGACAGTGTGTGTAAGCAGGGGCCAAGTGCATGGGGTCCCAGGGCTACTACCCACCTGCCTACCCTGGTGGGAGCGTAGATTGAAGATTTTACTCTCTCAGCAATTGCTCTAGATTTCCTTGTGAGATCTACCTGGGTTGAGTAAGGTTTTTATGACTTCTGTTTGTAACTGGAGCATAGTCGCAGATTTGGGAAGCTGAGGTAGGAGAGGTCCTACAAGTTTGAAGCTAGCCTGGGTTACATAGTGAGTCTAGGCCAGTGAAGCTTACACAGTGAGACCCTGTCTTAAAAAAAAAAAAGACTTCCACCTGGGGTAGAAATAGTTCCCAGAGTGGGGAAGAGGACAGGTGTGGAAACACATAATGGATGATATATTATTTTCTAAAGGAACAAAATTGATAGAATGAATGTATATTATATATGTGTATACATGTAATATATATTACATAAATATATGTATGTATTTATTAGAGTGGTTTATCTATAAATATATATTGCATAAGTATATGCATATATTTATTAGAGCAGGTTACAGGCTGTGGTCTGGGTCTTCCAACAATGATTGTTTCCTAGTGGAAATGCTGAAAATCCAGTAGTTGTTCAGTCCATGAAACTGATACCTCTCTCAGCAGTTCTAATCTGTTACTCTAGTCTTAGAAAATTCCTGAAGAGCTTCCAGTCTTCAGTCTGCATTGGGATCCTAAAGATGGAGGTTCTAACACCAGCAAAGGAATGCCTCAACAACAGACTGATGAACTTGATATTGAGAATGAGACCAAGCAGGCAAAAAGCAAAAGCTTTCTTCTTCCATGTCTTTTTATGTGGGCAAGTATGGCCCAGATTTAGGGTGGGTCTTCCCACTTCAAATGGTCTAATCAAGAAAATTTCCCACCAGCATGCTCAGTTTCACGACTTTTAGTTGATTCCAGATGTAGTCAGCTTGACAACTAAGATTAGTCATCACAGAGGCACACACACACACACACACAGAGAGAGAGAGAGAGAGAGAGAGAGAGAGAGAGAGAGAGAGAGAGAGAGAGAGAAATTGTCTTGATGGAAGCAGAGACCATAAGCAAGAGAGGGAGATAGGGATAGGGCAGTGTCATGGGCTAGGTAATTCTGACCCTTTCTCTGGGTAACTAAATCTTTTTTTAAAAAAATTAGAAATTACATTTATTTATTTATTTGTGTGTGTGAGCTCACACACACACACACACACACACACACACACACACACACACACACATGCTTGTATGCATTTGTGACCACTGAAGAACAGAAGAACAGAACACTCTAATAGTTAAGAATAGACAGTGGCCAGGGCACAGTTTAAAAAAGTAATAGTAGACAGTGGCCAAAGTGACCATTATAGTAGCCTGCACATTTAGGTAGGCTTCCCATAGTTTTTGAAAGTCCCTAGAGCAGATGCATTTTCCGAGTGTTGTTTTCCTGTACAGGCGACTGACCTGCTCATTCTGATGAACTCTTACGGGAGGTCATGATAGTGTTTTTTTTTTTTAATTTTTTATTTTTTTTGTTCTCTTCCAGAAAGTCTCTGCTAGGCTAGATAGTAATCTTACATTCTTTTGGGCAATTTAAAATGACATTATGTCCACACAGGGCAAGCAAAGAGCCTCCTCCCATGCTTTTTCAGGTTCAGATCCTGTTTTTACAAGCTTCTGGTTATGAGGTTCTATCCTCAAAAACCTGGAAACCTGTTACCCCTGCCTAGCTACCTGCTGTTCTTACTCTGGAGCATCGGGATCTGTGTGTTAGCTGTTGGTTCTTCCACGCCAGAATAGTCACTCGCCGGCTTCACTTCCCTGTCTCCATCTCCAGAGTGCTCAGTAAACATTGGTTGGAAGGTGAAAGCTGGATGGCACAGTGTTGAACCTGGATTCCTTCCTCAGGAGAGCTCAGTCAGTCTGCCTACAATTGTACCCAAGATCATGTGAGACTATAAATTCTAAAGAAGATGCTTTTGTCTTTCACAAACATAATGTAGTCTGAGCTCAAGTCTCACTTCCAAAGAAAAAATACTAAAGACCTCATCGCCATACTCATCAAAGGGGACTTCAGGACAAAGAACTCTGCCAGGCTCAGAACAGGTGGTGTACTGGCTGGTTTTGTATGTCAACTTGACACAAGCTAGAGTCATCAGAGAGGTAGGAGCCTCAGTTGAGGAAATGGCCCCATAAGATCCAGTTGTAAGGCATTTTCTCAATTATCAATGCAGGAGGGCCCAGCCCATGATGGGTGGGGCCATCTCTGAGTTGGTGGTCCTGGGTTCTATAAGAAAGCAGGCTGAGCAAACCAGGCGAAGCAAGCCAATAAGCAGCACCCCTCCATGGCCTCTACATCAGCTCCAGCCTCCAGGATCTTGAGTTCCTGTCCTTGACTTCCTCCAGTGATGAACAGCAATGTGGAAGTGTAAGTCAAATAAACCCTTTCCTCCCCAACTTGTTTTTTGGTCATGGTGTTTCATCACAGGAATACAAACCCTAAGACAGGTGGGAACCTTATCTGCACCATCCTATGGAAACCTTGATATTCTTTTCTCTTTTAAAAATGGAAGGTGATTAAGACAGAACACCTCTCCAACCTTGGACTTGTATTTAAAAAAAAAATCAATCTCATTTCAGAGAATGGAGCCAAGGGAGTCAATTTGGGGACCAAGTCAACTTCTTCCAAGAAATCATGGGTTAAACCGTCTCAAGGCTAAATTTACATTCCTCTGACTTTGTCTCATGATTTTCTGTAAACCACAGGATGATCACAGGCACAGTGGGGAGGAAATTAGATGTCTCCCCAGCCCACCCCCACTATTTGGCTGAACTCTAAATAAGTCAATTTTCACTTTTTAATTTCTGCTTCCTGATTTATTTCAGACTAGAGAGAAACTAAAGCAGTGGTTAGGGCCTTACCGTCCTGGAATGGACTTCCACGGGGCTCCTTTCTCAAGGACTGCTGCTGACCTTGAAGATTTTGTGATTATCTCATGTTATCCCTTTCTCTACTCCGACTAATGCTCTGTGTTGATGCTTTTGGGAACACTCAGGCTCATTCCTGCAAACACAGGCCACATTGTTTCCATTCTCCACACCTCCCGCCCTGCACTGCCTAGAATTAGCTTGACTGGTGGGATGGTGGGATGGGTCATATTGACTCTCAGCTTGGTAGGATATAGAATCACTGAGCAGACAAACCTCTTGACTTGTCTGTGAGAGTTTCTAGATTGTATTTACTGAGGTGGGAGGGTCCACCTAACTGCGGGTGACACCATTTCATGGGGTAGTGTTCTAGGCTGAATAAATAGAGCAAGTGAGCTGAGCACTAGCATCGGCTAGTCTCTGCTTCATAACTACTGATGCAATGTGAACTATGCCTTCCCCACCATGATAAACTGTACAGTTGGACTGTGAGCCTTTCCCACCCTTAAGTTGCATTTGTAAAGTGTTGCATCATAGGAGACAACTAACAAGTACATTTGGGCCCTGGTAGCTTTCGAGGACCTCTTGCCTTCTGATAAGGAACACGGTATTTGAAGGTGACCAGCTTTAGATTTGAATTCTGTCTCTTCAAATTGCCGGGAAGACTACAGAAAATGATTGAGTCTCAGCTTCCAAATACATGAAATGGTGAAGATTTTGCCAGTGTGAAGGGGTGAGGTTCTGAACAATATTTCATGCATGTGTGCACTGATACCTACACAGTAGGACATTCATTGTTGTCATTCAGCTTCTGGAGGGCCCACCCCTCATGGCTCATGGGCAATTCTAATATAGAAAAATGGAGCAAAGGTGGTGTGTTGGATGTATATCCTTTTAAGAAATCCCAGTGAGAAATACTCGGACACTGGCCAGACATGTCAGGAGCCACCTAAGCTTGTTTCCATGGTGCGCCAAGGCTGTTGCCCCCTTTTACACGCCTACCTACCAAGGCTAGTCTGCTTCCAGCTCTTATGCCTAGGAAGGTAAGCTTCCAGCACAATTAAAGAGGAAGAAAGACGTCCTAATCTCTTCCAAGCTGCTCAGATAGCAGATCCTGAGGCAAAACCTGGGCACTTAGTGACAGGTCAGGAGTGAAATGGACAAAGGCATCAAAGTGGAGAAAAGTATATTACAGAAGGGTGCCTGTGGGTATAGGGGAAGCTTTGTCCCTCTGGAGACTGAGAGCCTGGAGTTTACCCCAGAACTCAAAGCCAAACTGGGGAGACAAGCTGATGGACAGGCTCCGAGTCCTTCACCTGCACCCGTGGGTGACCTGCAGTGACGTGGAGGTGGTATGTGCTTGAGGCTGGAAGCTGTCTGGGTGCCACATTAATAACGTGGTTGCAGCAGCAGAACTCGAGACAGGATGACAGGTAGTGTGAAGCACTGTCCCAGGTTGGGTTTCCGGATTGAAGTAGTAAATTCTGGGAATATTTTCTGAAGCATTCTTGGTTGGGATCCACATCTGTAGAGGGAAGTGTAACACGAATTGCTAAGCAGTCTTATTAATAAAGAACCCAAAATTAGACATTGGGATGAAAGCAGAGCAAGCCAGCCACAAGTTCTCACCTCTAGGAAATCCTCAGTCTCAAGAGAGTGAGTTCCTGTTTCCTCATGCCTCATATACCTTTCTCTGTCCAGACATCACTTCCTGGGATTAAAGGCATGTGTACTTCCCAGTACTGGGATTAAAGGTGTGTGCCACCACTGCCTGGCTCTGTTTTCAGTGTGGCCTTGAACTCACAGAGATCCAGATAGCTCTCTGTCTCCTGAGTGATAGGATTAAGGATATGTGCCACCACTGTCTGACCTCTATGTCTAATCTAGTGGCTGGCTCTGTCCTCTGGTCCTCAGGCAAGTTTATTAGGGTACACAGTATATCACTACAGGGAAGGGAAGGAAGCAGCTTGGGCTGACACTTCCCTAAGGAAGGGAAACTTGAAGCACAGATAGACTGAGTTAGAGCAAAGAGATGTGTATTTTATGTCGTTCTATGTAATCACCGACAGAGAACTGCCTTGGGCAGGGCGGTTCCCTGTGGCCTAGGCAGGGCCCAAGATGACCGAAAGTGGAAGGCTATTTGGCAGGTAGCCCCAAAGGCAACAGGAGCAAAGAATCCCCATTCTAAAGGGAACCCAGGCTAGTGCACCATGTTAGCTACCACAAACATCAACAGTGCCCTGTCATGTGGCTTGCAAGAGGGGGTTGAGGTGGAGATAGCTGCAAGGCTCCAGAGAACAATCTTTCCTCATTAATCTGAGTGGAGCTCAGCGGTGGGAAATAAAATTACCCAGTCCTAGCCACCCACAATAAAATCTTATCTCTAAAGTTGCTCGTTCTTCTAGGGCTTTTGACATGAATTTGGCCTACTGTTTGGTGTGATGTATAAATGTGGCTTTTCCTAATCCATGTCTGTAGTGGCAGTTATGATAAAAAAAAAGTTCTCAGAAACTCATAGTGGGGATTATTCTCCCCAAATCTAGCTAGGACAGCTCACAGTAAATACATATCTTGTGGCCAATGAAGGAGGTTCTAGAGTAAAGACTCAGAGCAGACAAGTGGGCTCAGACAGTGAGGAGTTGGTCCTGGTGGCACTGGGTACTCATGATATGACACCCGTTTAACAGGCTATGGGAAGGATCCTGGAGTAGATCTGTGTTCAGTCATTTAGAGGTGGTTACAGAAAAGTTACACTCCTCTGACTTTTCCCAACTCCCCCCAAAGCCAGGCTGGACTGATACAAATAAGTGGCCATTTTTGAGCATCTTATTATGGGACAAGGACAAACCAATTTTGTTTAGACAATCCTAGTATTTCTGGGGTTTGGGCTTTTCAGTACCCAGCTGTCTGTGAATCACATAGTATCCCATACACTGACCTTCACCCCCATCTTTCCAGAGTACATTTACAGTTCCATGCCTCATTAATGGGTTTCTTTGGTTCTCTGTGGCAAAGATTGTCATGACTGCTAAGATAAGGAACCACCCACATATAGAGAAACTTTCTCACCATCTGTGATTCATTTCTTTGATCAAAACGCCACGTCCTAGGCGAGTGGGTACAACAGGAAAGGATGGTCAGGGAACATACTTTATTAATAATCACACATTGGAGAGATAGGAGTAGAGGCATGCTAGGAGACCACAAGTGTGTGGGTCTTTGTAGCTCACAGGGGCCTTGATAAAATTAGACGTTTTTGGCTTTAGATAAGATCCTGGGATATCATCATTAAAATTCTTGGTCCTAGAGGCAGAGGGTATTTCACTATCCTGGCGAGAGTGGGTGGAGAAGGAGTGAACAGTTCTATGTCACTGTTTTTTTTTTTTTTCTTTTTTTTTTTTTTTTTAGTGGTGAACCAAGAATTGTAGAGTTTACCAATAGTTTGGACCTTTGCAATTGTGTCCTCAAAGAGATTACAGTGACTTTTCATGTCTTTTATGTTAGCTTTTGTGTCTATTCTGGAAATACAGCTTTGGGGTAGGGAAGGGCAATTATCTGGAGTATGATACAGTAGGGAGCTGATGCAAATATTCTTGGTTCATTCTCTAGACCAGTGGTTCTCAACCATCCTAATGCTGTGACCCTTTAATACAGTTCCTCATGTTGTAGTGGCCCCCCCAACCACAAAATTATTTTCATTGCTATTTCATAATCGTAATTTTGCTACTGTTATGAATTATAATGTAAATGTATGTGTTTTCCAATGGTCTTTGGGGGTCGCAACCTATAGGTTGACAACCACTGCTCTAAACAGTCTGCCACAGGGGCTTCAAGGGAACCAAACAATCCTGAGTCTTTGAGAAGCCCTTGTATGCCCAGCAGCACATCAGGAGTACCTTGGGCAAAGGAGGGTTAGGAACTGGTAGTGTGGCCAGAGGCCCTTTCCATCCTCATAACTCTTTATACCTTTGGTTGTCCTTTTTTTTTTTTTTTTTGGTTTTTTGAGACAGAGTTTCTCTGTGTAGCTTTGTGCCTTTCCTGGATCTCACTCTGTAGCCCAGGCTGGCCTCGAACTCACAGAGATCCGCCTGCCTCTGCCTCCCGAGTGCTGGGACTAAAGGCGTGCGCCACCACTGCTCGGCTAAATAACTTATTTATTTTTATTTTATGTACATTGGTTTTTCCCTGCATGTACGTCTGTGTGAGGGTGTCAGGTCCCCTGGAACTGGAGTTACAGACAGTTGTGAGCTGCTATGTGGGTGCTGGGAATTGAACCCGGGTCCTCTGGAAGAGCAGTGAGTGCTCTTAACCACTGAGCCACCTCTCCAGCCCCTGGTTGTCCTTTGAGAGGCTCATGACCTACGGTGAGAGTTGATTTTATTGTTCGCTTGACTGGTTATGGGACGGTGACCCTATATGTGGCAAAATATTGTTTCTAATGTGTCCGTGAGGATATTTAAGGGTGAGACTGGCATTTAAATTGGAATGAAGAATGCAGTTCCTCATTGTGGGTGGCATCCTTCAGTCTTCTGAGGGTCTTAATGGAAAGCAAAGCAAGGAAAGAAGATTTCAGCCCTCTGGCTGGTCATTTGGGCTGGAGCATCATTCTCCTCCAGTCTTGTGACTGAGACACCCTTGGTTTTCCCAGTCTCAGCCTTCACTCAGCACTGTACACCACCACCAGCTTTCTCATGGCTCTGTCTTACAGATGACAGACCCAGCAAACAAACCATGCTTTTTTTCTTTTCAGCCTCTATTATTGTATGAGCCAGTTCCTCATATTCCCATTCTCCCTCTCTCTTGTTTTATTTTGCTGGAGAACCTTGACTAATAAAGAGTCAGTGCTATGTACTAAATATTTTTGTTCTTTACCCAGATTAGTATGTTAGGCCCTAATCCCCAGTGTGATACTGCTTATAAATGTGGCCTGTGGGAGGTAATTAGGCTATAAATATAGAGACTTTGTGATATAATCCATGTCCTTATATCAAGAGATATGAGAAAGCACCCCCATCCCTACCATTCAAAAAAACAATACAAGGCAACTAAATCAGGACTCTGCTAGACACCAGACCTGCTGACACAGTGATCTTAGGCTTCCCATAGTCAACTGGAGAAACAAGCAGATGACAATCCCAAAATGACTGTATTTAAGCCGGCTAGTTCACACACTTTTATTACAGCTGTCCTATATTACTATAACAATTTTAGTATTGCAATATGGCAGTCAGGGTGATGGGTGGGGGGAGATGCTGCTCTCTGATGCTGATGCAGAAACAGGCCTGCAGAACAACTTGTACAGGGAAGTCATAGGTCTGATTATGTGTCATGCTCTATTTGAAGAAACAGCAGTGACTTGTCCCTTGAGTTTTTCAGCCTGGCCTTCTTTTTGTACATTCTCAGAGCTTTCGTTCCACGCTTCCTCCCCAACCTTTTTCTTCCTTGCCAGCCTCCTAATCCATATCTTTCTACATATGCCTGCAGGAATAGATACAGCATGTAAGTTTGTCTTTTAAAGAAAGATTTGACTGCTGGACAATAGGGAAACAGCTGTAGTTGGTAGAGCATTAAAACAATTTAAGAAACCCAGTGCTCAGAATGGGTTAGCTCTTTTTGAGTTGTTGGCCAACAGGGTCCCATGAACCTCCATACATCACATGCTAGTGTCATTGCTCATGGTTATCCTTCAGAACTTGACAGCAAGTTTTTATGGCTGAATTATCGCATACTTGGGTCCTAAACATGGAAAAATTAAATAGGTACTGACTTGGAGGCTTCATCCCTACTGGCTAGTTTACATAGAGCTGGAAGGGTCTATATAAACTACTGAAGGAGAAAAATAATTATCAGTCTTGGTCAGCTCTGAACCCTGAAATCTTTAATAACTAATAGTCTGGAAAGATATTCCCAGGGGTGCAATAGTGACAGGAAACCGTGACTGGACAGGTCATAAACCCTGTTTATATAGGAGAGAACTTACTATGATTACTCTGCTAAATGGGCATAGTATTAAAATAACCCCCTAATAACTTACTGATCTATCCATATGTCAGTGACTGTCATCAGAGAAGCTTCTCCTTGAAGTCAAGGACAGTTAACATAGAGACCCTCAGTTGGTTAACAAGAAGAGAATAAGAGACCGCAGAACATTCAAACCCTAAATGGATGTCTATATCACACTCCTATCCCCAAGGTTCAGGGATCATTGCCAAAGACAAAGGCAGGAGATTATAAAAGGTGGTGAATGACTACATTGAGAGAGTGTTTACCAAATACAACCAGGCAGTTGCACATATGAACTTTCAGAGAGTGTGAAAGCATGCATAAGAACAACACAAACTCGAGCCAGATAAAATTCCAGCATTAGGAAAAGGGAAAGGGTGGCATGGGGTATGAAGTCCTACCTTTAGCTAAGGAGATATTAGCATTTGATAGCTGTTGGGAGAGGGAGGAAAATCAGAATCCTTTCCTTTTCTTTGTTTCTCTGTTTGTTTGTTTTGGGATAGGGTTTCTCTATGTAGTCCTGGTGTCTTGGGTACTCAGTCTGTAGACCAGATTGTCCTCCAACTCAGAGACCTGCCTGCCACTGCTTCATGAGTGCTGGGATCAAAGATGTGCACCACCACACACACACCTGGCTTGAGAAGCAGTTTTCTTTAATGGTGTAATCCCTAGTGGGCTGACCATGCTGCAGGGGCAAATCTCACACCAGACAGTATTTGAGTAACACAAATTGGACTCTCAATTTTTTTTTGTAAAAGAAGAAAGAGAACAGAAATTGGGTGTGTAAGGAAGTGTGGGTGGGTCTGGGAAGAGTTGGAAGAGGAGGTGACTATGATCTGAACATATTGTGGTAAAATTCTCAGAGTTAATAAAATATTAGTAATTTTTGAAATGCATAAGTTTATGATTTGTTGATAATTTACTCATAACATAATATCTATTTTTACTTCAATATCTATTGAAGTGGAAATATTTGTGAGAATTCAGTAAAAAAGAGCAGTTTTAATTTAATAATTTAACTGTGGACTCTGAACTCACACAACCAATGTTCTTTGCTGTATATGAAGAATCAATGTACTAAATATTCTGTCCATTCTTCCTTCTTAGAAGGGTCTTAATTTGGAAACACTTTCTTCATTGGCCATTTGAGTAACTCTATTTACTTAAGTAGAACATCTTATTAGGTGAAAACGAACTTGAGAAGATGGGCTATTTTTAGAAATGACAGGGCATATTGGACCCTCATCAGAAAGTGGAGAAAGCAAGCTCTAAAAGAGTGTAAATAACTTGCTTTGGTCTCCAGGGAGGATCCCAGGAGCTCTCTACCCCTCTTCATGAATCCCTAGCCACAGGCCAGAGAGATTCTAAGGAGAAAGGCTCTGAGGGTAGGGCTGTCTGTGTATCACAGCATGGCTGCTGGCATTTCCTCAGAGTAAGTGACTGAAGAATGAAGGGAGAGGGAATGAGGAGGAGTTTGTGTTATCCTTCTGACAGCTACAATTTCCCACCCTCGGGTTCATGTGCTGATGACTTGGTCTCCAATGTGGCATATTAAAAAATGGTGGGATCTTTAAGAGGTAGGGTCTTGAGAGTGATGGGCAGCTCACTGGAGAGGCGTAGGACTGACAGAGGGACTAAGCCCAGAAAGGGATTGATAGAGTGCTGGGGGATGCCACTGAATTTCTGTGTGGGTGGTTGTTATGAAAAGAGCAAGGCTAACATCTTTGTATCTCTTGCTTTCTGTCTCTCACCATGGTTCTTCTCTCACACGCACCCTTCTCGTGAAGCCATCATCCATGTTGTGACCTTAGCAGAAGAGATACTGCAGTATGCTCTGGAACCCACAAACAGTCAACTAAACTGCATTTCTTTAAAAATTGCACAGCCTCAGTTATTTTGTCATAGTAACAGTAAGTTCTAATGCAGTGATGTAGTCTCAGAAGCCACATACTACCACAGCTACAATACTCTGTTAACCATAATTTGAATGAATGTTCCTAGAAAGGAGCTGCACCTTCTGCTGAACCTTCTGCAAAGTCATTTAACTGATTAGAGCTCCAGGCATGACAGAGGGGTTGGAATGGTTGTAGGTCCAGAACCCAATTAAAATTTATCTTGGGCTATCTTTATTCCCCTTATTAGCTATTCCTGGTTCACTTCAGTGTCTTATCTAACATCCTGTGACTATCAGGGGAAACTTTTTGAAGTGTATTAACTTAGCAGGCCACTAGCTTCCACAAACCTCCAAAGCTAAGAGTGTCATCCAATAGGATCTGAGGTCTTATACCACAGATTTTCCCATTAGGCTATAACTACCTCTTAGATGTTACCACCAGTGTATTTGAAAAGTGCCTAGATTTGTGGCCTTTGTTCTGTTTCTAGAAAAATGTCATGGAGTAGCCACTTCACTGGAGAATGGTATTTGGGGGCAACCGAAGTCTGTGTTCCTGGGCCATGGTCACATATATTTTGCTCCAGAACAAACCATTTGCTTTATTCCTTTGAGGTCAAAGATGTTTCTTTCTTTGACAGTTCTTGGCAGCCCAACTTGAGGCCCCAAAAGAACAATCCATTTTTTACTTGAAGGAACCAGCTGGATCAGTGCCAGGTACCAGCACAGGGCTCCCCTGCAGCCGACCTTTTGGCACTGTTTCCTTGCATGGAAATTGATGAGTTCTTCCTTGGGGCTCGAACCTGCCTGGATTTGTTTGATGGGCTATTGTTTTGTCCTGAGCTGAGGGTTTTAGGATCCTACTTGTGTGGTGGATACTTTTGTTGGTTTGCTTGCTTTCAAACTGTTGGCTTTATAAAGTGTCCATTTTGTTTCCTTTGGAAGGATCTTGGTTTCTGGTTGCTGTGTTTGCTTTTATTGGGGTGGTTTTTATACCTTTGAGGGCATTTTGGTTTCTGTTTGGTTTGCCTTTGTTTTGTTTGCTTGTGGAGCATGTGATTTATTACCATTTGACCTTTGTCTCCTGATGCTCCTCCAGTGCTGAATTCTGCTTTTTCCTGTGGCTTCTACTTATTGCAACCTTCTGCCTTTAGTGTAGGAATTTTATGAGCACCTGCTTATAAAGATGCTGAAGATGAGAGGCGATTGTTCCTGTCCAAAAGGAACTTTATTGGTTCATCTGGGAAAAACATATAAAGGTTTCATCACTCAATGTCTTGAGCATCCTTGTGTTTTCCCAAACATGCAGGATAACCCTGAGACCCAGTGGGAGAAGATGGTCTCAGAAAGAAAGCTGATAAAGTCCATCTCCCAAGCAAAGATACCATCCCTGAGCTAGCATAGAGACACTTGCAAGATTTTAGCAAAAAGAAAAAAAAAAGTGGAGGTGTGGGTAAATGGGGGTGGGGAAACAGGTGGCAGACACAAGGTTTCAAAGGAGGACGTGTTTGGAGATACATTGCTATCCTGGCTGGCTTTGTGTGTGGTAATTACAGACGTTCAACTTGCAAGTATTTGGAAAAATGGGGAAATATAGACAAATATAACCTGATTTTATGGTTATTCTATGAGTATTTTTGCATACAAAACAAGAAATTCTAGGCAACAAGGAATGATAATGAATGAGCAGCTCACTTTATTTGGAATTTAGAAGCCTAAAAGAAGAAACGAGATTGCTAATTTACAGGAAATGGCTAAGAGAGTTATGGAAACAGTATCAGGATAAAAAAAATGACGTCAAAGAACAGGAGATTTGCTGTGGGATAATGCTTTTGTACACCGATTTAATAAAATGCAGAGGTGGGATAAGCAGACAAGGAGAATTTTCGGAAGAGGAAAGCTGAGTCAGGAGATGCCAGCCTGCCGTCCAGGGAGCAGTGTGTAATGGCTCACAGGTAAAGCCACGGAACATGTGGTGACATGCAGATTAACAGAAATGGGCTGAGTTTAAGTGTAAGAGCTAGTCAGTAGTAAGCCTGAGATAATGGCTGAGCAGTTTTAGTTAATATACGCCTCTGTGTGTTTACTTGGGTCTGAGTGACTACGGACCAGGCGGGACACAGCAAAACTTCTGACTACAGAGATCTAACAAAACTAGAGACAAATTCCACAAAACCTTACTCCCTTCCACCCTCTGCTCCACCTCTCCCTTCTTATCCCTGCCTCCTCCATCAGAACTTCAGCTTCCTCCTCTTCCACCACTTGGCACTCTTACCCTATTCCCAAGCACTTCCCAAGAGAACTCTAACAATTCCCAATGGGATTTAAAGAATTCCTAAGGAGAGCACAATTCTATGTTAAAAGCAAAAAATGTACGGTTTGTTTTTAGATAAAACCCAGGGTGACAGGAACCCAGATACCCTCCCTGAACAACAACAAAAAAGAGCTGAAATCATTGCTTATGGGCTCCTTGACCCATGTCAAGACACTCTAGGATTTGCTAAGTAATTTCAGATCACCCTACTGAGAAATGAACCTTGGTTTTCTGACTTATAACAATGAATTCAATTATTGGCTTTAGGAAGCAAGGCACAGGATGGTTTTGCTTGGCAGAATGAAGGAAACCCCTTGAGGACTTTAATGAAATAGATACCAATCCTAAAAATGTCTGCTGTGAGTTCGGGATCTGCCTCTGTGCTACCATCCTGAAGTTGTCCCCACAAAACATTGACTGACCAAAATATAGCAATGTAAGATATGATCATGAGTAACTGAACTTGACTTCCAGGTCAGAAATAGAAGCTGTTTAAAACAGCATTCATGAATTTCCCCAAGAACTTGGAGGACCACAGAAATGATGCCATGTTAAAGTCTGTACTTACGGAAGGGGTGGAGGAAGATTTGCCCACATTGGTAAAATGGAACAATACAGCAGCAGCCTCATTTTCCACTGATGCCCTTATTGCTTTAGCAGACCAACCTTAAGAATTATTTTAGAGCAAAGAAAGGAACATCACTACAAAAATTATGAGCTTCCAGTTCAAGCAGGTAAGCTCCCAGGCAAAGAGCTGTACCCAACTATCTCTGTCCGGGAAAAGACAGTTATTTGTAACTGTTGAAAGGGGCCTGGCCACAAAAGAGACTGTAAGAAACTGAAACAGGTGCTTCCTCAAAAGGGACAGTGAGAACTTAAAAGAAAATCTAGCTAGAACAGGTGAAGGGCTCTAGCACGCTCAAGTATGGCAAACATGGCACCCACAGGTTTTGCCCTTCACTCTTCTTCCGCTTGTTAAATGGTTAGATTACATTCCTAAAGCTAGTCATCAAGGTCCATTCATTCCCTTATTTGGCTGCTGACTCATTCCTGCTACTGAGCACCAAGGTCCAACTATCAAAACATCACAGGTTCAGCAATCAAAATTCATTGTTTTGACTAACCTAATCAAAATTCTCAATCAGAACTTACCAACACATCCTAGCTCATTCTAACACAGACCTCCCCTTTTCCTCCTTAAAATTAACACTTACAAAGCTATTTCCTGCTGTTTCTGTCTGATTGAGATTCAGCCAACTTGTCCCTTTGCCTTGCTTAATAAAGGATCTCTTTGTGTTTGGTTTGTGCTTGGAAATTGGTGTTTGCCTGTGGTCTGTGCCTAATCTGGTGTCCAGAAGGGAGCACCCTGCTGTACTCTGGTCCCTTCAATAGGGCTGCTCTGAAGGAATCTAGGGAGTTTTTCCTGTTTCCTGACCAACACCTTAGGATACATAGGGATAATTTTATTTGTTTATTTTTGAGACAGGGTTTTTCTGGGTAGCCCTGGCTATCCTGGATCTCACTCTGTAGACCAGGTTGGCTTCAAACTCACAGAAATCTGCCTGCCTCTGCCTCCCAAGTACTGGGATTAAAAGTGTACACCACCACTGCCTGGCACATAGAAATAATTTAATTATTAATAAGAAGAAACAAATCCCCTTGTGGATGTTGGGGTGACTCTTTACTCATTGGTTTTAAATTCTACTGTATTTACAACTTTCTTCCTCAGTGTGAAAATGAAACTTAGATGCTGGGATTTTCTGACGTAACCATAGCTACCTTTAAGAAAACACTGTAAAACTTCAGTTTGGAGAAAATCTGTGTATCACATTTTCCTATGGTGAGTTGTGTCCCTGTCCATTTGTTAGGATGTGATTTTGTAGATACAAAAAACACTCATATCTCCTCTTTCAAAAGGGAGTGATGATCTTAAGCTTAGGGAATACTGATAACTTTCAGTCCTTCATTTTCTCCGTATTACTGTGAAGGCCTAGACTTAACTTTACAGGCTCTATCTTAGGGAAAGGGCCACCATCTCAGACCACCTGCTGTACTCAGTTCTAGGAAGGACCTCAGTCAGGAATATGCCATGATAACTTGAACGAATACAGAGCAGTATCCTCCTGTAGACATCCTGTCTGCTGTTTAAAGGAAAGCTTAACAGGATCCAGATATTCCTGCAGACATCCTGTCTGCTGTTTATACAGGAAAGGAAAGCTTAACAAGATCCTGTCTGTGATTTATGGCCCTTGGAGATATCTAGATAATCCTGCTGAGCAGTCCAGATAATCCTGTTCAGCGGGTTGTGGTTCCTTGCCAAAAGTCTAACCCAATGGTTTCAAATGTGATTTTGAGCCCAAAGTCTAGACCAATAGTTTCAAAAAATCACCTTGCCCCTTCTACACAATCCCAAGTTGCCGATTCCTGGCTTGTAGTTTTTCCCTATAAAAACCCTCTACACCTGGGCTTTGGCTGGTACCACATTTCCTTCCACCTGCCGAGGACTCTTATGTGCTTGCATCAGAAACCGGCTCCTTGGGTACAACACTACCAAGGTGTCCTTCAAGAGGAAGCCATTTATCAAGGAATATTTGATGTTATTTAGCTTATTAATATATATCAGCTGTCTTCTGCTGTGAAATTTTTGTGCGCCCATATACTACTAGGCTATTTGGTGAACAGTTTAGCTTCTCAGACCTACTGATGATCCACTAGGTAACACCCCTGCAGGGCCTAGGAGTCAGGCCAGCTGTAGTGGCATAGCTGTGTTTCTTGTGCAAATGAAGCTCAGACCATTCCCTTCCTTCAGGCCTAGCAGCATTGCAGAGCGATTGACTCAGGACAAGAGGCCTTTTTGCATAACCAGGTGCAGTAAAGACTGGAGCAGGGAACTCCTGGCCCAGGCAGAGTCACGTGGCCAGGGGAGAAAGAACAAGACAGTTTCTGTAGATGGTAGAAAGAGCTGTATGGCTGGAGAGAAGAGAAGAAGACAGAGTTTCTCAGAGCCAGGGGTAAGGAGCAAGGAAGGAAAGATGGAGGGTGAAGGAACAGAGGATGAATCTGAGGTCAAAAGCATAGGAGTTTGGTTAGGACTATGAGAAGACAGAAAAAGTAGGTACAGAGAGGAACTGAGTGTCAGGACGGAACTGAAGCTGTATAGATAGAATTTCATCTTAGAGAAATAAAGTAAATGGATAAAAGAGCATGGTGTACATAAATTCTTTTTCCCCAGATAGCCCCACACCAGATGTAGCATCTTTCCTAGGACTCTGGGAAGAATCTTCTCAGGGCAGTCCCCTGGGAAAATTCCATTAAAGGTGGACATTGTGAAGAAGGCTGCTTGCTCAAGAGCTTGAGGAGTCTTCTATCAGTTAGTTTGAATTCAGGCCATTGGATCTCTTCTATCAGAACCTCATGGGGAACATGGAGAGATGAGGTTAATGAGACTTCTTCTACATGGATAATACACAGTTGTTTAATAGGGTAAAATGTAATTGTGCAATTGGTTGAATAATGAACCAGAGTCCTGTAGAGGAGAGGGAATGTTTAGAAACCTCAGTGAGAGCAAAAGTATCATCAGCTATGCCCTGCTGACAAAGCCATGCTACTTTCTAGGAAGGCCACACCCAGTGTAACAAATCCACGCCTCCAAATCTTCCCTGACAACTCATTAACTGGGGACTAAGCTTAAGCGGTTGATCTCATTCAAACTACCACAGAGTCCTTTTCCAATGGCTGTGTCTCCTCTGAGATAGCCCATTATAATTGTCCTAGACCTGTTCTGATTCTCCTGAGTTGGTCCCTTCTGCTGGAAAGGAGGGGCCACAATTGTGGGTAACCCACTGTCCGTGGTTTCCTTGGATTGTGATGCCCACCAGAGGTCTGTGGCTTGAATGGAGTTTGGGTAGAAATGAAGGATCCAGAATCTGGAAAGATCCCACTGAAGGGTGAGAGTAATAGCAACTGTTTCATTCCCAGGTAAACAAAAGTTCGGGTGTACCAGAGGTAGTCTTAGATCTTATGGCCTGTAAGGTAAGACTGGTTCTATTAGATTTGTGGGTCCATCTATTCACATTCAACCTGGCCTGCAAGGTGAAGTTGGTCTTTGGAGGCCTGTGAATCCACAAAGCCACTCCAAGCAATTGAGGTTGTTTATCAGAGAACTCCAGTGTATCCCACAAGTGCAGCATAGGAAGCTCTTAGGACAGTTTCTATGTTGCAGTGAATCTTACATAATTGACCAGGTTCATGAACTTCACACATAAATATTCCTGACTGAGAGTGGATCTCACAGTTGATTAGCCAAGTGTGGCCAGGAGCACTTGCTATGGGATGTTCTGTATGGCAAATGTGTTGCTAATAAAATACTGATTGGCCAGTGGTTAGGCAGGAAGTATAGGCGGGACTAACAGAGAGAATTAAAAGAACAGGAAGGCAGAGGGAGTCTCTGCCAGCCACCGCCAGGACAAGCAGCATGTAAAGATGCCGGTAAGCCACGAGCCATGTAGCAAGGCATAGATTTATAGAAACGGATTAATTTAAGATATAAGAACAGTTAGCAAGAAGCCTGCCACGGCCATACAGTTTGTAAGCAATATAAGTCTCTGTGTTTACTTGGTTGGGTCTGAGTGGCTGTGGGACTGGCAGGTGAGAGAGATTTATCCTGACCGTGGGCCAGGCAGGAAAACTCTAGCCACAAGCACTCGTTGTATTAACAACACAGACAGGGACCCAATAGTCTTGGTATTTGAAAAGGTATCATTCAGAAAGAGACTGAACAAAATGGTCTTGTTTGGGTCTAGGTCAAGATAGGAGAGTTTTTCCAAGACAGATTCTCCTTTGTAAAGGTCTAGAATTCTCCTTTGTATAAGTCTAGCATGATCCTTTTCTGCTTAAGAGCAAGAAGTTCCCCTAAAGAATGGGAGTGAAGCAGCAAACTGGCATGTGTCCCTCATGAGGTATTAGTATTGGAATAAATATCCCAATAGGACCAGAATCAATGATGTTACAATGAACAACATTTCATCAACCCATGATTAAAGGAAACAACAGAGAGAATGTTGTACTGCATGATAACTAAAGGGCAAGAGTGATGGCAGAGGCAGTGAGAAATGCACTGTCTCAACAGGATGACTCAGTCAGGTGGACTTATCTGAGTCCATCGAACACTGGTCCTTGAATAGCAGCCTGAGGACCTGTCATGGTTCACAGGTGCAATTAGAGTCTGGTACCTTGACTGACACTAAGTCCCCAGAAAAGGGGGTGTTGTTTTCTTGTTCCCTGGGAACTCTTACCTGTAGCTCTGACAAAATCTGCTGGATTTTTTTCCAACTGGGTGATGTAAGTGATTAGTCTGGTTGTTTCAGAGTCTAACACAAGGTTATTAGTAAAGAAAGGCCTGCCATGTAGACATTGGAAGGACAATGAGACCTTGGCAGCCAGATGCATTTCTAAGTCTGAGCAAGGCTAGGGTCAATAGCTTAACCCATGGAGGTTAGGTTTCTTGAATTAATTCTGTTGGATGTCTCTTCAGGAGATCAATAGCCTTTTCTACCTTTCATGAGGATGTGGCCTCCAGGAACCATGTAAAAGATACTGAATACTCAATGGTTTTCAAACCCTGAGTGATTTCTGCCTTGGAAGCAAACCCATTGTCACTCTGGGGACTTTTATATAGCTCAGATCAAGGAATTATTTCTGAGAACAACGTCCTAGTCATTTCTGTGTTTTTTTTTTTTTTTTTTTTTGAAAAGCTTCTAGCCATCCTAAAAAGGTATCTGCCAGAGATACTTGGAAATAGGTCAGCTTCCAGTCCTCCCCAGGGTAAATGTCCTGCTTTTTGATCACTTGGGCCTGGGTATGTCCATTTAAGGGGTTGTTTACATACCTCACATCCCTGCACCACCTGTCAGAATGTTTCTTTTAAGTCCTGACTTGTGAGCATCCGTTTTGTCAGGGTGAGTGTGTTTTCCTGTCCCAAGTGATACAGCTGCTGCACAGATGTTAAGGCTTTTCATTGTCAAGTCTTTGATAGAAACAGCTGGTTATTAGGTATAACCACGATTCTCAGAAGTCCAGGTGACACCCCACTTTAGAGGCAAAGGCCATTTCCTCTGAGCAATATTTAGAGCTCTTGGAAGACAGTGGCAATTTCTCTGAGAAGATGGGTACCTGGTGTGCCATGGATCAGCCCCTTTCTGGGGTTCAGGATAGTGGATTATAGCTACTTGGGTGGGCAAAAATGACTGCATCAGGAGCCTAAATTTTTCTGGAGGATGCTTTATAGGGGTTCAATATGTACTTAGAAGGCATCTTTCCTTCATATGACCAACCACATGGGCATTGAGGATGAGGAAGTCACATTTATAATCTGTATGGATAGATATTGACTCTTTCCTTTTGGGAAAGTTCCAGACCTCATCAACTCTGCTAGCCAGGCACTATGATTTTTAGGTATCGGTCTTGTTTTGAGTACATGGAAGTCAGTGCCTGTTGCATATCCAACATATTAGATTCCTTCTTTTACAGAGGAACTTCCACCAACATAGAAGGCCAGGCCAGGGTTTTTTAAGGATTGATCTGAGAGATCAGGCTGGGCTGCAAGTCTTCCATGAGGACTTCATTACAGGAGTGGAGAGGCTCCTCTTACTGGTAGGTAGCTGGATTCTAGATTTTAAAAAATTTATCACTTTTATTTTATGTGTATGTAAACTGTGTATGTCTGTGCAGCATATGTATGCAATGCCCTGATGAGGGGTCTGCCATGTGGGTGCTGGGAATCAAATTGGCATCCTCTGCAAGAACAGTCAGTGCTCTTAACCATTAAGTCATCTCCACAGTTCCATGGATTAAGGGTGTGACAGGTCTTGGAAGTAATCTCTGATCCCTCTAGCATAAGAGCCCAATATTTAAGTAGCCCACTGTCAGCCAGCTACACATTGTCTTTAGAATTTAAAATGCCCCTATGTCATGTGCCTGAGGGGACCAAAGGGTAAACTTTTGGGCTTCAGTTCAGCAGCAGCAACCATTGGTAGAAATCCGGGTTATTCCAGGTTGCACCAAGCTACCTAGTTTAATTCCTACTTTAGGTATACTACAGGATGTGGAGAAGGACCTATGAACTGTATAATTACCTCCAGATCAGAGCTCCATCCTTCTTTTATGTACGTATGTATGCATGTATGTATGTATGTATGTATGTATGTATGTATTTAGAGACAAGGTTTTTCTGTGTATCCCTGGTTGTCCTGGTGGGTGGCCTCGAACTCAGAGATCCACCTGCCTCTGCCTCTCCAGTGCTGGGATTAAAGGTGTGGCCACTACTACCCAGCCAAGATTGTTGAAGTTTGTTTTTTTTTGTTTTTGTTTAGTTTTTTTTTTGTTTGTTTGAGAGAGGATTTTTCTGGGTAGCTTATCTCTGCCTCCTAAGAGCTGGAGCCCCATCTTTTATTCACATATAAGTGAAACTTAGACTGGGTGGGTACACTCAAGGCAGGAGGCTTTGTGTGCTGGCTAGTTTTATGTCAACTTGGCATAAGCTAGAGTCACGGAGGGAGCCAGAATTGAGAAAATGCCTCAATAAGGTTGGGCTATAGAGAGGCATGCAGGGCATTTTCTTAATTAGTGATTCATGTGGGAGGGCTCAGCCTACTGTGGGTGGTGCCACCCCTAGGCAAGTGGTCCTGGGTTCTGTAAAAAAGCAGGTTGAGCAAGCCATGGAAAGCAAGCCAGTAAGCAGCACCCCTTCACAGCCTCTGCATCAGTTCCTGCCTCTAGGTTCCTGTTCTGTTTGTGTTTCTGTCTTGACTTCCTTTGATGATGAACAGCAATATGGAAGTATAAGAAAAAAAAAAAACCCCTTTCCTCCCCAATTTCCTTTTTGGTCATGGTGTTTTGTTGCAGCAACAGAAACCCTAACTAAGACACCAAGGATCCAAATTCTGCAATATCCTGTAACTCTCAGAAATATCCTCATTTGTTTACGAGTTTTGGGAATCAGGAAAGCCAGACCTGTTCTGGCCCCAATGCTCTTGTTCTTTTCCACAAGATGAGGCCTAAGTAGGGTAACTTTGGTTTAGCATCTCTCAGCCTTTTCCTGAGACACTGTGTAGCCCTGTCAGCCAGGACACTGATGAAGGATTCTGTTCCTTGGGAAGTGATTTCTTCTGTGGGTCTACATTGGTGGAGGTCATCTATATACTGAATCAGCATGCTCTCCAGATGGGTTCACTCCATCAAATCTTGGGAGAGCTAAATCAAATAAAGGGGGCTATCTTTAAATCCTTGTGGAAAAACAGTCCGAGTGACTTACCCTGCTCTGTGGGGGGTTCTCAAAAGCAAATAGAAGCTGACTATCAGGGCGGGAAAGGGAGAGTCTTCAAGTAGGAATACTGAATACTGGGTCAGATCAGGGGGAATCTGCGTGAGGAGAATGTAAGGATTGGGAACCACTAGATAGAATGGGGACACTGTGTAGCAATTAAATGGAAGTCTTGGACTAAACTCCATCTGTTGGGCCTTTGTTAAAGATGAGAGTGTTATTATATGGACTAGAATGTTCAACCAATCATCCTTGTTTCTTTAGTCTTTGAACTATGGGATCAGTTCCTTTGACTTTGGGCTTCAGGGAGTATTGCTTTTGGTGTAGAAGGCAGGATCTTTAAGGTGTATAGCCGTGGGGGTGACTATTTAGCCTTCCCTATCATGTTTCTCTCTGTCCACATGGAGGCTTTTTGGCTTTGCTCTTTGTTAGAGGCAAGCATTAGTGCTCCCAGGAGGAAGAATCCATTTGAATTTGAGCTTAGATAAGAGGCCCCTTGCAAGTAAAGGCTTTAAGGATGGGAAAACTATTAAAAGAGTAAAGTGGAAGTCTCCCTATGAACAGGCAAGTGCTCAAGTAAAGTAGCACCTTAGTGGCTGGCCCAACAGGTTGTTCTGAATGGTTGTGGTTCTTTGGGATCTGGGGCCAGGGCAGAAGGACGATGAAAGAAGCCTCTGAATCTCATGACTTTGACCTCATGGTCCTCTACAGTCAAAAGTGCACAGAGCCCCTTTAGGGATATGAGCATAGTGGAAGCCAGTCATTAATGTCATTATAAGGAAGATGACCTGGGTACCAAATGAGTCTGAGGGCATCAATTCTTCCAATGATTTCCCTATGAATAGGGCAAGATCTTGGGGGAGGTTCCAGCTTCTGATGGCACTTCCCACAGAAATAGCCCTCCTGTCCACAGAGGAAGCAGCTCCTTGGCATAGACTGTGCTCCTTGGGGAGCACTGTCAGGTGAGGTCTCACAGTGGACTTTAGTTCATCTGGTGCTTGGCCCTTTTCTTTTGCTCCTTGTTCCAGCTATAAAAAATTGAATTTACAGCCTGGACTAAATTCTGTGTATTGTTCAGGTCAGTGGTCAACTTTCGGAGTTTTTTTTTTTTTTTTCTTTTGCCAAAAACATCTGGAGATGACTGGATTAAGAGCTTGTCTTTTAGGAGAACCTTCTTCTCCCACGAGCCTGATGCTATGCTACTATATATTCTTGTGGCCTCTTGTAACCAGAGGAGGCCTCCTGGCCCTCCTGAAGTGTATGGGTTGACTGGGAATAGGTAAGAGGTGTTACTTCAGTCTCCCTGAGACCCTCTGTGTTACAGCAAAGAAACGTGATCTCCTCCACCATTCACTTGCATTGTTTGGATATCAGGGGAGATATTGGGAGAGGACGTCCTCATCCCCCAGTAGGGAAGTCCTTGCCAACCTTTATTCTTTGAACAGTGAAGAAATCATTCCCCAGCTTAGTTAGTTTGACCCAACACTTTCCTCTTTCTGAAGGGGTTAGTGTTTATGCTAGCAACAGTGCTACACCACTCCAGATCCTTTCATGTGTTGGATTGAATCATTCAAATGACTGAACACGTTAGTATGGATCTCTGTATAATTTCCCTGTTCTTTCCTAATGCCATTCAGTTCTGTCAGGAAAAGGGAAGTATGAAGTTAGTGAGTTTGTTTTTTCCACCTGGCATTTCCTTAAGAGGAACTACCCCTCCTTGGGGTCGGGGTATCAGAAGGGCTCTGCTTTATTTGTTCCCTTAGGAAAGGGGGACCAGGACCTTAAGGACGCTGCAGGTCTTGATTCTCCAGAAGATCAGGGTAGAAACCCAGGGACTTTTTATTTCCTAACCAGATTTTCTTAGGAGAGAGAGAGAGTTTTTCCAGTTGTTCTTCCTGTTAAAGAATCTCTTCCTGGGCTTGAGACTGCTATGGCTGAAGTCTGGGGATCCATCCTACAGTCTCTGGAGTGTTCTGGAAGATCTTGAGGTAAAGGAAGATTAAGACAGGAGATTTCCGAAGTCTTCACTTCTCGCTCAAGTCTCATTGGAGGATGGTGTTATAATGTAGTTCCTCCCAGGGCCATGTTCTGTCAACATGCAAAGGGCTTTTAGACTAATACTAGTTGAGAAAAAGATCAAGACTTTCTTTCTAGGCAAGCCAGTGGGAAACCCAAAGGAATCTTGGAGGCTTCTGTCTCTGTCTCTAAAATGAAAACAGAAATAGGAGGGATTGAAGGGTTGTCTATCCTTCCTCTGGTCTTTCAGCCCTGTGTCCAGAGAAGTAGCTTTGGCCTGTGATGGTGGCAATCTGTGCAACCTGATTGAACCTGGTGTCCCCAGGATTGACTTCCATAATGGGACTGACTTGTGCTTACTCGCACTTGTTGTCCTGGCTCCTCAGATTTTCACTTGTTACCTAGAGATTTCTGATAGTTGCATTTCCTGGAAGTATATTAGTTCCCTCCTAACCTTATCTGTGAATGAGTAGATCAAGGTCAGGAAATCTTGTTGTCTGAGAGATAGGGTTTTTTCTCTTTAACCCAAAGGCTACATATAATGCTTTATGGCCCTATTGTTTGGGGGTAAAGTGACCTCTTACCTCATATGGAGCCCAAAACAACTCAAACAATAGCTTAAACAAATAATTGGCCAGCAAGAAGGTAGTGAATTCTCAGTCAGACATGACTTCTGGAAGGTTCTGATGATTTCAGGGATATAGGGAAGGCTTATGGTGCCTAAGGTAAAACACAAAAGGAAGACATTTCTCTAACTCTGGATCTCCCTGTTTCCATGCCCAGTTTCTCTTGGAGTTTGTATTAGTTACGTTCCTATTGCTCTGAAGGGACACTATGTCTAAGGCAACTTATAGAAGAGTTAGAGGGGGACTTATAATTACAGAGGGTTAGAATGCATGACCATCATGGAGGGAAAATGGCAGCAGGCAGGTAGGCTTGGTGCTGGAGCAGTAGCTGAGAGCTTACATCTAATCCATAAACATGAGGAAGAGAGGGGAGTGGGTGGAAGGAGCTAACTGTGAATGGTATGAGGTTTTTGAAACCTCCAAGCCTGTCCCTAGTGACAGTGACACATCTCCTCCAACAAGCCCACACCTCCTAATCCTTCCCAAACAACTTCACCAACTTGAGACCAGGCATTCAAATATTAAAAGCCCATAGGAACTATTCATATTCAAACAACCACAGGATCACAAGAGGGTCAGAAAATATGGGTGGTATAGGCACTTAAGGAGAAACCAAAGGCCAACCTAATGGTGACTGCCTCCAACCTAATGGTGGCTGCCCAAATATTCTTATGAAAGAAAAGTTCCTTACTTTTGCCAAGGGCACTAAAGATGGCCAGTCATCTTTGTAGTATATTTTTATTATGAAAACCATCAGAGAATGTCACAAAGGCCCTTCTTGGCCACCAATGGGTCAGTACAATCCCCTTACTAGTTCAATGCTGGACAAAGTCTGGGAAGACCACCTAGGCCTATGAGATTCTGTTGACCCATTGGTCCCACAAGGAGTTTTCTCATAAAAAACTTCAAGTCATACCACATTCAGGCCAGTAGGGGAGCTATCTAGTCTCTATTTACAAGTCTCTGGTAGGGATGGTAAATAAGCATCCAGATTACCAAAGGACTTAATTTGTTTAAGGAACACTTGCATATTTTGAACTGCTTTGCTAATGGCCCCTTTCATTCTGACTTAGGTTTATTAGATAGGTACAGAGAGGGACAATAAGATACTGACAGAATCCCACTGCTAGTCAGAGAAGACTATGATTAGCAGGAAAAAGGTTAAAAATTTTCAGTCTCATTGGGAGTAAAGCTCGTGAACTCTCCCTGTGAAGACAGCTATCAGTAATTAATACAAAATGACCATCAACTTTGGCCCCAGTGTGTGGCTGTAAGTATAGAATTCTGGTCAGAACTATTAAAAAAGTTCTCTTGCTTGATGATACATAACATTAGAGCTAAAATCTTCCAAAAGGGACCCTTCCTGTCACAGCCAAGGTGAAGAAAATACTTCTAGCCTGGGAATTCTACCATGCTAATTTTGGTGTGTGTGTGTGTGTGTGTGTGTGTGTGTGTGTGTGTGTGTGTATGTTGGAGGGAGGTGTTCCCCTGTTTTAGAGTTAAAGAAGAAGCCCAGAACAATCCAACCACTTTCTCCCCTCCTTTCATGGTCTGACTTGGCTCATACTGACCTCAATGACCCAGTGATCCTAAGAATAAACCCAGGATGACAAGCTACCCACCTCTTCCCCAGATTTTACCATCTAGTGTCCAGAATTGGGTTAATTTTTTTCCTGTAGATTAAAAAATTAAAAGGCAGAAAAATTTGCAGTCACATCAAATAACCAAATTTTATTAAGTGAAGAGCGCGTGCTTGGGAGTATCTAGAAACAGGAATCAGTTTTCCCAGAAGGGCTTCCTCTAGGTTTTTGGTGGGCTAGGATGAGTCCCTTCCCCTTGTTTTGCATTGGTCTGCTTGAACCAAGGGAGTGAGCTGATTGGCTCACAGCCCATGCAAACTTAGCCGTGTCCAGGGCCTGCCAAAAATACGTCCAGTCAAGTCATCAGAAAGGGGTTTACTGGCAAGAAAAGAAGCCCATGAAGTGTTTGTCCTGGTGAAGGAGAAGTTGGAAGTTGGCCATCTTGTTTATTTATGGCCCCTTATCTATCAGGCTGTCATTTGATCCTTATTACCTAACAAGTACCAGAGAGATTATGGCAAAATCCTTAACAGACACGAGACAAATAAGATCACCTGCCCTGTGCTGGCTAGTGTTGTTGCTGCTTGACCCAATCTGGAGTCCTTTGGGAAGAAAGAACCTCTATTTGGAAGATGCCCCACCAGATTGACCTGTTGGCAAGCCTGAGGGGGCATTTTCTTGATTAATGATTGACGCGGTTGGGGGAGTGGGATGGGTAGAGTGGGGTGGGGGTGGGGGGTGGGGGTGGGGTGGGAAGCTCTAGCTCTAGCCCACTGCGGGGAGTGCTACCCCTGGGCAAGCAGTCTTTTCTGGGTGGTACAAGAAAAATAGCATGAACAAGCCATGAGGAACAAACCAGTAAGCAGATATCTTCCATGACCTTTGCTTTATTTCCTGCCCTGATTTCTGCCCTGACTTCTCTTCATGATGGTCTGTGATTGGGACATGTAAGTTGAAATCAGCCTTTTCTCTCCCAGGCTGCTTTTGGCCATGGTGTTTTATCAGAGCAATAGAAACCCTAACTATGAAGTACCTGATTGGAATAACAATGGATAAAAACAAACCCTTGCCAAATATAAATAGTACCCTCTGAATCAAGAAGTCCTAACAGAAATCAAACTCATCATAGAGGAATACTGAGAAAGGAGCTAAGAGTCTCTTGCACCAGCCCTTAACAAAATAGAGGAGGATGGAGATTTGTGAAGACCCCTGGGCCACAAATAAGATAGCCATCCCTTGCTATCCAGTGGTGCCTAATCCACATGCCTTGTTATCTAACAGTCCTCTAAATATAACTTATTTCTCAGTAATAGATGTTGACAGTGCCATTTTTTTCTTTTTAGTATCTTTGTTGCATCAAGCAGCTAGTATTTGTTTGGACTCACACAGAAGGAACGGTAGTGTATGTAACTGTGATGCCACAGGGATGTACCGAAAATCCCTCAAGATCCCACCTATTTTTCTTAAATTCTTAAGCACTATTTATAAGATGTACAATTTTTCACGAGTCTGCTTTAATTTATAATATAGATGGCTTGCTATTGTTCTCCCTCATATGATGCCTGTCTTAAAGATACAATCTACTTATTACAGCAGCCCACTGACAAGGGCCACAAAGTATCAAAAGATAAAATACAACTTAGCCAACAGAAAGTTAAATACTGTGTCATAGAGTGAGTCCTGCAGGGTTGCTCATAAATCCTTACTGCACTTCTGTTAAAAAACTTCCTACCTCACAGACAACGAGGAAAAACCGTGATTGGGCTTCTTAAGACTAACTGCATTGTTGAAACTGCTTTCCAAACTACTCATTAGTTGCCCAATCACAACATAGGAAGTGTAAAGAGGACTGATCAGATATCATCCAAATAGTCCTGGAGGAAGAGACGACAATTAAGACTCGAATGATAGCTTTAAAGGGAAGCCTTGCCCTTGGCCGCTCAATGATGGTCTTCCCTTCTTCATTCATTCGTGAGAAGGAAGGAAATCCGTTAGGCTGTGCTGACTCAGAAGCTTGGGGAAAGACTCAGGCCCAAGGTACTTCAGTCAATATTACAACCCGTCGCCGGACGACATCCTCCTACATGAGGACTATTTTTGCTACTGCTGCTCCACTCAATACAGCCAAAGAAGTTGCTGTAGGCTCTCTTTTCACCACTGATGCTCCCCTCTCTCTAGAGAACTTTTGCTAAGTTCCTGTCACACCCAGTGTTACTCTGTGGTTCTGACTTCTAATGAGATACTTCTGCTTTCTTTTCCTAAAGTTTCCCTGGTGCAAGGCAGCTCTCTTAATCCTGCTGTCTTACTCACTCTGCTAGATGAATTAAAAGAGAATAAACATGACTGAAATAAAATAACTGATAGACTTCTTTCCCCTTGGAGAGACCTATTAGAAACTCCTATAGAAAATGTAGAGCTGGTTTTGTTTACAGATAGCATTTTATTTACAAGACGAACAAGGGCGTTTTCAGGAAGCTTATGCAATTACTTCCACTCTTGATGTAATCGAGAGTACCCATTTTCCTGGTATTAAATCTGCTCAGATGGATGAACTCATAGCCTTAATGAGAGAGTGCCATTAAGCAGAAAGAAAACCAGCTAACATTTATACAAACAATCACTATGCATTTGGAGTGGTACTTAACTATGGGATGCTGTGGATACAAAGAGAATTTCTGACTTCCTGTGGCCAGTCTATTCAAAACAGTCAACAAATTTCAGCATTATTAGATGATTTCCATTTGCCCAAACAATTAGCCATCATTACAATCCCAGGACATTCTGAACCAAACACTGAAGAAGCAAAGGGTAACAATTTGACGGATAAAGCAGCAAAAAGAGCTGAACTGCACAGAACAGCTTGCTCTGAGAAGGTGTGTCCTGTTCCTTACGGCTTCTCTACCTCTGACCTCCTCCTTCCACTCAACAGATGGCACACCAATAAGAATTGGACTCCTGGCAACAGAAGGCTTGCAATTTCAACCTGCAGAGCAATCTTCGATTGGGTCCTATTGGGAAGCCCGTAATACCCCTAAGTGCCCAATTGTCTGTTCTGGAATATATACATAATTTAGCTCATTGGGCACCCAAAACTGTGATTTCTCAGAATAAACAATGTTTTTGGAAATCCTCCCTAACAATAGCTCACCAGGTATACTCAAGAAGATACTCTATTTGCTACAGCCCATGGACATTTTTACCTTGCCAAATGGGCCATTTGAAACTTGATAGTCTTTATCCAAATGCCTCCAACACAACGATAGAAATAGGTCTTAGTGAGGGCTGGAGAGATGGTTCAGTGGTTAAGAGCACTGACTATTCTTTTAGATGACCCGGGGTTGATTCCCAGTGCCCATATAGCAACTATTTCTAAATCCATTCTCAAGGGACCCACCACCCTCTTCTGGTACTACAACACATATAGTGCACAGATACACTTGTGAGCAAAACACCCATTCACACAAAAATAAATGAATAAAAGAAAATAAATATGTCTTAGTGCTAATTTATATTTTTCCATTTAGTTGAAGCTTTCTCTTGCCACAGGAAATATTCTGTTAAGAGTTATTCCTACTTGGATAGTGATCAGGAACTCATTTACTAGGATAAGTGTTTAAAGCTACCTATAAAATTTGGTTTATTATATAACATTTTCACTTTGCTTACCATTCTTAGCGTCCTGGAATTGTTGAGTGAACAACTGGCACTATGAAAAAACAATTGGCAAAGCTAGCTGCAGCTTCAGCCTCTCTTGGCCAACAGCACTCCCTTTAGTTCTCTGTCCTAACCCTCAGATCCATCCCTTCTGCAAAACATCAATTGACTCCTTTTGACATAGACACTGGATGCCCTGTGAGAATGGATGAAGAATTAGATGAGCCATCTCTGCTAACAGGAGACATTATACACGGTCATAAGGGACTTTTGGAAACGATAACTAAAATATTCAAATTGCTTGTATGCTCTTTGTGTATCAGGCTCCTGGGAGATGAAGAACTGAATGAACTGAAGCCAGGATGTTTCATCCAAAGGAAAAAATACCATATCAAAGACTCCCTTTGGCTTCATTGGAAAAGACTTTACCAGTTACTTTTGACTACCTCTTGTGCTATAAAACTTCATGGGGTGCACTCTTAGATTCTCATTTCCCACCTCAAACACTCACTGTCTCCTCCTGAGGATGCATCTACCTTGATTTCAGAAAGGATGACAGATACTAACTTTTGATCTTGTTGTCAATTAAAAATCACAAGTAAATGAGCTCAAAATTATACATATTCTAATATATATATTAGAAAATTTCTCAGAAATTTAAATTTTATTTATTTGGCCAATTTGGCCAAAAATATAAATATATTTCCTAAGATGATAAAAATAATGAAAAAATGTTGATCTTAAAGACTAACAATATTATGCTATTTTGTTAACTACATTTTTGTTATAACTGCTTGTTTACCCAAACCTCCCATTTTACTTGAGCCATGTATTTATGCTTTGAGAGATGAAAAAATATTTCACTACTTCCAAGGGAGGACTCCTGTATTATCATTATCCTGTATTATATATTATCAGTATAATTCTGATAAAGAAAAAAAAAATCTCAGGTTTTGGACTAGCAGAATCTTAACTGAAATCTAATGACATTCCCTTTTTTGGGGTACCTCTCTTCAATATCCATAACTGCTATATCTAAAGTGGTAGAAATTTTTTCCAGAAAGGAAAAAAAGAAATAGTTTTAACTGGGTCTATCCAATTAGATTGCTATGTTACCAATGATACTGGAAATAATAAGATACAACAAATTCTTGGATACAATGGTAAATCTATGTCAGCTGCCTGTGGCTCCTGTCCCAGCATAACCTGCCCTGATGACTATTTGCCCTGTAATGTGGCTGTAAATGTGGCTAGAGATCTCACAATATGAGACATAATGATACCTACTGACCACATGAACTCCAATTCATAGGAGGTAATTTGGTTGACCCAATTCCACATGATGTTACTATTACTATCAGCCATGGAAGCTTTTGGGAACCCTCATGGCATACTCAGTTATCTACCCACATTGGGGTTACTATTACCTTACTGACTTTCATAAGGATATCTTATCCAAGTTGTACAAAAGCTGTTGGTCTCCTATGGCAACAAGATTCATTATAAATTAGTCAAAATTGGCCAAATAATAGAACTCATAGAGGCCTTATTGGAAATATAGGTTCTGGATTATAAATTCTAGAACAAGCTGAATTTACGGCAAAGGAGGAATGACATTCCTTAGAAAATGACTCACTTTCTAAAAGGAGACATATAAAGGGAATACTATTTAAAGAGGAAAAGAGATGTGAGCTCTATTAAAGGAAAATAATATATTGCAAGAATAGATTGTGATGGAAAAGCCCCACAGATGGATAGTAGTATCAGGACATAATACCATGAATGTAATAAATCAATACAATTAATGTAATTAAGGAATGTCATAAATATAGTTATTGAATGAATACTGTGAATGTAATCAATGAATACCACAAATGTAATTAATATCATGAGTGTAATTAATGAATATCATGAGTGCAATTAATATCTTGAACTTGATTCATGCCACTGAATTGTGAACTTAAAAATGGTTACAATCGCAAATATTATGTTCATTAAAAAAAAAAATTAAACCAACTGTCCTGAACTATCCCCAAACTCAAGAGGTGGGAAAAAGTCTGCACTGTAACTCAACAAGGATTTCTGACATTGTCAATATAGATGAGTCGGAGGTAGTTGTGAGACGATGGCCAATGTTTTTTAGTGCAGAGGCTAGAGCTAATGACCTACGGAAATTATATGGAAATCCTTGATTATGAGAAATAATAGATAGGATTAGAAATTTAAGACATTGTGTTTTAAGAGCCCATGTTTCTCAACTGAATGCATCTTCACAGTTAGCTGGAATTGGAAAAAGTACAGAATAATAGTTGAATCCTGCCAGTCGGAACCTGAAAGGCATTATTTCAAAACAACCCCTCTTGGAGTTACATTTCTCTCTCTGGTTGTGAGATGAGGCATAAGATTTGGTTTTTCCCTCCCCTCCAAAACTTATGAAATCCTTACTTCTCACAGGGTATGGTTTCTGGTTTCTATAGCTGTCATAGTTGTTAAGTGGGAAAAGGCCAATTCTGCTGGGAAAGAATTAAAAAATGGCACTGTATTGTTATGTGATTTTGTATGTAACATAATTGTCTGTTTACTCCCCTAAACTAGAATGTGGTACAACACCAATAAGACAAGACATATGAAACTGTGATACACAAATAATAGTTATAATACCTTAGATATTTGTCTTGGTTAGGGTTTCCATTGCTATGAAGAAACATGTCCGTGGCAACTCTTATAAATGATAGTGTTTAATTGGGGCTCGCTTACAGTTTCAGAGATTCAGTCCATTATCATCCTGGCAGGAAGCACAGAAGCAGGCAGATGTGGAGAAAGAGCTAAGAGTTTTACATCTGGGTTAACAGACAGCAGGAAAAGAGAGAGAGCACTTGGCCTGGCTTGGGCTTCTGAAACCCCAAAACCCACCTCCAGTGACACACTTCCTCCATCAAGGCCACACCTTCTAATAGTGCCATTTTCTCGTGACCAAGCATTCAAGTCTATGAACCCATAGGGACCATTTCAATTCAAACCATCACAGTATTGAAGA
Organism: Peromyscus aztecus; assembly: GCA_902168405.1. Classification (NCBI taxonomy): domain Eukaryota; kingdom Metazoa; phylum Chordata; class Mammalia; order Rodentia; family Cricetidae; genus Peromyscus; species Peromyscus aztecus. The sequence goes on from CABHPQ010156104.1 coordinate 56,687, forward strand.
CCAGTCTTTCCTGGAAATAGAGCTAGCCCTTCCACATGAAGTTCTAACTCATAGAATCAAAGTAGGTAGAAGAAACTGGAACTAAAGGCTAATGAATTATTTCAAGTACTCCAAACACCAAATAAAATATTTCATAAAGTGCAAATGACTGTTGACATGGGGACAGGCAACACATAAGTAGTCTAGCTAAGGAATAGGATAATGCATGCAAAGGATTTTTTTGGTTGGTTGGGTTGACGACCTCAACCATCTTCTACCTTCATTTCATTAGCCCAGACTGTGTTCTTGATGAGTTTTAACTACAATAATCCTAGTATACATCACATGTAAATGTTATGTCACATGTAGAGGACAGAAAAAGAGACAAGAGCGAGATCCAAATCATGATAGCGTTGGTGTTATCTGAGAGTTTTCTCTTTAATAGCTTTGCCAGCTAACCCCTCTCTCCTGAATACTGCTATCTTGCCTAGTACTCAGCCTAATATACATGCTATTACAGGAATAAACCTTTCTGATTATGAGGCACATTAAAGTTGTATTTGGTAAATAATGTTTTCATGTATAAAATGTAACACTTGTCTTATGGGGGGAGCTATAAATGAAAGTTCCTGGAAAGAAACCCCGTCTTCCACTGAACCTTCTGCAAGACTAATTAACTGAACAGAACTTCAGTGACTGTGGAAGGTTGGACTGTTGCAGGTCCAAAGCCTAATTAAAGTTTTTCTTGCCCTGTCTACCTACCTGTAAGTTACCCTGTGCACCACTGTTGGGGTCCACAGAACTTTCCTAGTGAGATCTAGGCTTGCTTTACACAGCAGGACTGCATAA
>CABHPQ010156106.1:0-21049 GCA_902168405.1 Peromyscus aztecus
TGAGGTAAATACTTTGGAAGTATTTATTTTCCCATTTCTCTGCCTACATATCATATTTTTACTAGCTAATGACAGAAAATAAGTCTTTACATTTTTCTAAGGTGATAAATATATGTGGAATATGAGAGAGGTTGCCCAGGTAAAAATGGATGGAAAGAAAAATGGTTTGCAATGAAGAATGAGAAAAGGGGCGTGCTAGTCTTCTAAGAGTTTCCTTACATCTGTTTCAGATTCTGCAGTACCTCACAAGCCTGCTCATGTAAAGTGAACCCAGCTGACAAAGTCTCAGGTTCTCTGTTCTGGTTTAACTGCCTCACATATCAGGATATTCACATAAAAGTGGGAAGTCTGGTAAGAGAACTGAGACAAAATCAAATTCATACAAAGGACTTGAAGCTAGTGGACCATTAATTTGCTCTCTTTCTTCTAATTATTGTTGAGCTTTTGCCAGAAGAACTTTGTAAAGAGCCACCTCTTTGATAAACTCAACTCTTTTCTTCAAGATTTTCTTCAAGATTGTTTTTATTTTATGTGAATGTACCTTCACCACATGTGTTCCTAGTGTCAACAGAGGCCAGAATACAACTTCGGATCCCCTAGAACTGGAGCTACAGGCAATTGTGAACTGCCATGAAGGTGCTGGGAACCAAATCCAGGTCCTCTGCAAGAGCATTGAGCACTCTGAACAGCTGCGTCATCTCTCTAGCCACTGATAAACTCCATTCTTAAAAATGCTGGAGGAGCTAGAAAATGTGGCACACGGCTTTAACCCCAGCATTCGGGGGACAGCTATCTGTAAATTCACTGACTGCCAGGTCCACATAGTGAATTCCAAACCAGGCAGAGCTACAGAGTGAGGCCCTGTCTCAAAAGGAAAAAGAAAGCTTGAGATAAACTTGTTAGAAAAAAAGAGCATGAAAGCAAGGAAAGAAGAGAGTACAACCTAGTCTTTTATAGAGTTTGAGGTCTGATAATTTGTTACGTCAAAGCAGTGAATGCCTGAAATTAGAGTAAAATTTGACCACTGGGCCATGTGAAATCTGTTCTTTCCTAAGTTAGGGAAGCATATCACCAGGTCTGAAAGCAGTTGACACTATTCTAGCCCCAGATCTCACAGAGAGCCTTCAACCCATACAGATGTTCTTAATCCAGATTAAGGCAAGCAATAATAATATATGCAAAAATCTGTGGCACACTCCCCTTTATTGTGAACAAATACAATGAAAGACCATGAACTGATTAATAAGCTAAGAACTACAAATAAAATTCATATATATGCCCTGGAATAGGATGGAAACGATGTTTGTGCAGAGACTACATATATCTGCAGCATGTGTAGGGATGGCGGTCATGTATCAATTCTAGCTGCAGTTCAGAGGCTGAGGAGGAAGGATTGTGACAAATTCGAGGCTAACTTGGTCAACATGATGAGAACCAGTTCAACTGGGGTTACATAGCAAGACTGTCACACAAATATACATATAAGGTGAATAATAGAACACCAATAATATCATTGGCATTCTCAAGTGATATAGATAGTTACAGACATGGGCAAAGGAGCTCATATAAATGGGATGCTGCCTAAAGTAACTGTTTTATACAGTCCAGAAAAGGCACTCGACACATCTTAACTATATGTGGCCACTTGGGCAATGAGTGCTGTACATACATTGAATTCTAGAAGGTAACTAACTAGTAAACAAAAACCTATGTGGTGCTTTACACAGCACTACCTGGCTAGTGGAGAGGAACAAAACTACAGAATAGACATATTGCATTAACTTTCCAGCGTAGTGCCATAATGTAACTGCTACACTGTATAACTAACACACTGGCTCCCTGAATATCTAGTTGTTTCTCTTCTCTGTCTTCTGATCCAAGTTCCCCCTGCCTCATCCCTTGAATAAAGATTTCTACTTTAATAACATAATATTTTGAATTTTTATCTTAAATATTCGGCAGTTGAAATTGCATTCCTGTAATTATAATTATAACTAATAGACCTTCCATTTCCCATGTCATAATTAATGTCAGGTTTTATTAGAGCACAATCATGCTGTCTTTTCTCTTTTAAGACATCTTTTATTGTCACAACATTTATAGTACATTGAATTAACCAATAAAGTATCCTAGAATCCCTCTGAAGTGATAACTTTGTGTCACAGATTCTAGATTATTTGCTTAGAAAAACACATTTTTCTTGTTTTAAAATCACATATAAAGTATTTCCTAATACGCTACTGTTTCAAACCAATAGGAAAGAGAGTGATGACTCAGTGATAAATGCATTAGAGTTCCTAAAAGGTAGTTTAATGTACTCTTGGGAAAGACGAATGAGCTAATGACCACAAACAAAATATCCAGAGGTCATCCTTGCTGGTTGCTATAAGGACACATACAAAGGATCAACTTCAGAGCAGCAAAATGCATTTTGATACCGACAGATTAGTGATTTTCTTCTAAATCATATCCCAAAGTGCGTTCTTTTAAATCATACCCAAAAACTCAATCTTTACTATTTAACTATTCAAATAAAGCTGAAACCTACAGGCAAAACTGAAATTAGAACTAAGAAATGTTGTATAACTGTGTCAATTTAAAATATAATTGGGTGGTAGCATAAAATTAATAGCTTCTCAGAAGTTAAGTAGCATTTTACAAGTCAGCTGCAAGATACATTGTACACTTAGGAGAGACATCCACACTTAAGGCTGGATGCTGGACCTTTACTTGGAATTCGGGAGGGGCAAGCACTGTGCTCCTGAGGCACACACAGTGGCCGACTAACATCCACACTGTATTTGACCCACAGGTAATGCAGTTATCTCTTAAAGACCCACCCCTTAAAGTTTTGCCTCATTAGACTCCTTAAATTTCTCCCTGCTTGGTTCACATAGTATAAATGCTCTATTCCACACTATGCATATCTGTTCACATAGTATGAATGCTCTATTCCACACTGTGCATGTCTGTTCACATAGTATAAATGCTCTATTCCACACGATGCATATCTGTTCACATAGTATGAATGCTCTATTCCACACGATGCATATCTGTTCACATAGTATGAATGCTCTATTCCACACGATGCATGTCTGTGCTTGCAATATAAAAATGAGGAGGCACACGTGGAACAAATCACAGAATCACAAAAAGGCTTGACTTTACTCTTCTTTGGCACTATATATAGCAAAAACACAACATTTTAAATATATGATACAAGTCCCATTGAGTGACTATTTGTATTAATTTATATAATTTCTATCTGTACTTATTTAAAATCATCAATGAACTGTACTGCAGCAAATGAAAATACAGTTAGAGATAAGAATAATAGCAGCTAACAGAATTTGAAATTCACAGAGAGAAATGTTTCCTACCTACAGTAAAGTCCATTGCCTTACAAGGTATTTAATTACGGCGATCCAACGGCAGATAGGAAAAGTCTCTAAACTCAAATCCCTAGGAAGAATTTCAGGTTTCAAAGATGACAGCCCTCATTCAACGGGCTTGTTTTTTCTAAATTGTAAACCATCTACAAAATAGATATTTATTCTTTTTCTCCCTCTTCCTTGAAAACAACCCAAAAGTCCAGATAAATATAGCTTAAAAAAAAAGAAAAAGAAAAAAACCTCTTAATGTTAGCCCTGGAATAGAATAGAACCAATGTTTCTATAGCGACTAGACCACGCATCTTCCTATACCTCAACCTAATGTTTCTCCAGACCTAGCAAGTCCTGACATAAAAACATAAAGGGCAGTTCTGCTTCTGCCCCCATGCTCTGTTACACAGCTGATCCGGTAGGCCCTCTGGACCTAGTAGGGTCACAAACAGAGGCTCTGCCCTCAAGAAACCAAACCTGAGGTGAAATGTACTCAGGCCCTAGGAGTGTCAGCCGGACAGGAAACACAATGTTGTCGGGAAATTACTGTGTTTTCAGGATGCTGGGGCATGCTTTAGAGTGGTCAATGTCCTCAATCCTTTCCGGAGGCTGAGGAATGTCCCTTAGAGTTCAACACAAGATGGCCCTCTAAGTCACGGGGCCATCTTGTGTTGAACTCTAAGGGACGTTCATAATAAAGCAGGTTGTTTTATTCAACTTAAAACCTGGAAGCAGCTTTCTGGCCCCTCAAGCAGAACTCAGCAGTTACTACAGTGGATGCAATAGTTCTTCCATAAAAGATATCAATATACTTGCATCCAGATGGAAGGAATTGTGATGTACTCAAGTATCTCCACATCTAATAGCTACAATAATGTTAATAATAAAAATTTACAGGTGTATGGTGCCCTCCTTATAAAAATTACCCTTTATCTGACACATCTTCTCAAAATACCTACAAGTGTAAAAAGCTTGTGTCCTAATTTCACAGATGTATAGCAGGAAAAACTCAATAGAGATGAGTTAGTAAGTTTTTGAGTTCAAATTAAATGAAGGCCAAACTTGGCTGTAACATTTGAAGTCAATTTTAAGCCTCCTTTACCTTCAGGAAGACCTCTTTCCTCTGATAGATGATATGTAGTAGAATTTTCTAGCTCTCTGAGACAAAGCTGAACCCTATGAAAGAAGCTGGATTTTTTTTTTCTGTTCCCTTTCTAATGTGTAAGAATTCTTACTTTAGGGCCACTGGAATATTTGACCAAAATAATATTTTTTTTAAGTTATCAAGTGTAAATGCCTAACATAAAAGACTATTATTTTGCAAGCATTGGTTCTAAATAATATTACCATAGCAAAATTTAAAAAAGAAAAAGAAAGAAAACACAGGATCAAGAAAGAAATTATAATTTGCTGCTCTAAGTTGAATGTGTGTAAAATTATACTTCGTACCTTCTTTGAACTGGTTTCACTTTCAGACACTATTTTGATCACCACCACATGGCCAAGTCATTTGATAACCATATGGGATAAAATCAGAAGATGCCATTTACAAAACAGTGGTCAGAAGCCACCCAGTCGGACAACAGTAATCAAATGGACAGAGGAGGAGAAGGGATGATTTACATAGAACTCCATCAAGGGACAGGCCTACCTGAATCGTATGCAAAGTCTCTGGGTTCCTGTTTGATCATCAGAGGAGTGGGGAAGCTTTGGCTGGCTGCGCCTCCAACCATGGTGTTATGTTCATAGACTGGGTCGTGATACTCCTGCTTAAAGCCTTGAGGTGGGAAGGGGATGTTTGGCTCAGACATCTGGCGTTGGTACATAGGACGCCCTTCCCTTGGCAATGTCGGCAAAGGAGGAAAAGAATTACAGGGTTCAGAAAGCTGGCGACGAAATCTGGAGAAGAGAGAGTGTTTCAGATGAGATGATAACACAAAATTGTCTTGAAAGGACTGATACAAATGCCTAAGTGCTAGGGAACAGTTTAATACCAAATGGTCCAATGTGAAGCGATTTAATGAACTTTAGGTTTTTGTTTTTTAGAACAGTAGTGCTATGATTTTTAAAATCACGTGATGACGTGTGTTCCCCTTTTAATCCATCCATTGCAAACACTTCAGTAGATCATGCAATTAAAGGTATGCTGCCAGTAGCTGTGGAACAATGGACTGTTTTGAATAAATACGAACCCTAACAGCTAAAATGACCAATTTTAAACTAATTGAATCCTTTGCATAACTTCTGGAAGAAAGGCTCTCAAATAACCACACATAAGGAAAAGCAGGAACAACAGGGTCTGCTCTCCAGTGCGTTCCTTCTCCTTAGATTCTGTCACCAAACTAATCAGCAGCCAGGCAAAAACCCACTTCCTGGCTTTCTTCCATAGCCATCACTAACGCAGGAAGCGTGAGAGAACCGAATCTCTTCTCAAATCAGCAGGCCCTTAAGTTCTTCAACAGCGTCCAAATTAACAATGTGTTCTTGTAACAAATAAATTTTGGGATTATAGGGCTTATGTTTCTTTTTTAAAGACTGTTTCTGTCCTGTCAAACAGCAGCGCAGGACATACTGGCTTCCACGAGTTCCAAACTATTGAGTTGGTTAACAACTAAGCGTATGTACAGAGCCGACCACCAAAGATGAAGATAATAATACACAGAGGCTGTGCAGGTCTGGGGTTAGCCGGGCTGTGAGGGCATAAGGGAGCTCTGAGGCGTAGGCCCTAGGCCGAGAGCTAGAAGTGAGGCCCAAGCTCCTTCATTCTTGGTAACGATTGGCTAATCACACAATTGTTCTGTGCTGTGTATCTCAGTCCTAATATCATTGACCCACCACAAAGATGTGGACTAATTAAAGATTTAAAAGTACTCTAAAAATGCCTCAGAGTGCTTAAAAAATAACCTCTAAAACATATCCATAAGCAAATATCAACCTATTAACCCCCCCACACACACACTAAAAGCATTCATGAGACTTTAATTTTGAAAGTTTAGCATTTAATTTCAGTAATGTTAAATGAAAATAAGGTAAAAGCCAAAGAATGGCAAAGCAATTGCTTTAGCATTTCGAAGCATGCTCCATGCCAGGGTTTAACTCTAGGTATACCGGCGGCCATGAAAAGCACGGAAATTCCACTTACACCTGCACAAAATAAACTTAGAAACTCGGATACTGTGAAACAGCTAAGCTGGCTGGCACTGCATTCATTTCCCTTCTCTTGCTTATTTCATTAGCCAAAAAAAGAAACAGAAATTATCATTAAGAACTGTCAAGGAGTGAATCAGAAAATTGTAACTTGAAGATAAAATAAGAAGCGGGCTCACTTGTGAAGCCTTAAAAGGAAGCTAATAATGCCTGTAACTGAACGCTTTGTAAGGAAGCAAGCCACTTGCTTTTACGAGGCAACCTGATTTGTACTTGTTCTTAGCTAGAGGCCACATTTGTGTCAGTGACACACCTCCCAGCAAGATGTATGGTCTGTTTGTCATTCTGATGAGCTGCTGACCAACGGACAAGAGAAAGAGATGGAGAGGAAAGTTTGGTGGAGGAGGACAGAATGCTAATGCCCTGGGGGCACCACTGAGGAAAACAGGCAGGTCTCTTGCACAGTAGGTTCAAGAAAAAGTGCCAAAGGGCTGGCCTGAGGTGTGCAGGGAGGCTGAGGGGAGGAAGCCGAGTGCAGGCCAGCTGGCTACAAACCGTTCCCAGAGTAAGGTGGGGTGCCGGGGCTGGAGGTGGCTATCTGGGGAAGGGATCTGTTCCCAGAGCAAATTTGCCATTTATAACCAAGGGACTGCCATTTGTTGGCCAGAGCCCTCTAAGAAATCCTCATCAGAAACATAAGGTTTCTGAGATTTTCCTGGGATTGGCCAGCTGGTACGGCCCTCAAAACTCAGTGGGGGGGCACTGGGAAAAGACCCCGAGCTTCCCTCGGGTAGTTCCGGGCCGGCTGTTCTCAGTCTCAAGTACTTGACTTCAAGTTGAGATACCAAAATGGATTTGGCTGAAGCGTTTCCAGTTAGGTCATCTAAAAACAAGCGCACTACTTAGCAGTCCCCTTGCCTTAGAAATAACCAGCCTGCGCGGAGGGCAGACGATAGAACCCATAATCCAGTGCCCATTTGAATTGTGGGGAGCTTGGTGCTGACAGACTCGGGGAGGTCTTCAGAAGCCGGCAAAAGCAACTTTGATAGTGTTTTATGTCTCCTGCTATTTCTTTCTGGTCCTGCACAATGCGCTTCTGTTTAATGACCCACCCTGCAACAGGCATTCCTTCATCTGTATTTACAAAGCTGTGTGCACAGATGCACACAGCCCTTCACTCTAAATACCTCTCAAGTCTACGGGTGCAAAGGGAAAGACAATAGGAGCCATTTAGTCACTGAAGCATGGGGGCCCTGGGTCCCGGGGCAAAGGTAGAAGACATGACTCGGCTTCACACGGGAAAGTACGATTACATCCTGTTCCTTTATAGCAAGGAGGGGCTGGCTGTATTTGAGACTGAGATATGAAGTGTCCCTTTATATATCCAGATTAGCCTGTGGTACACCTGCTTCCTCTGTGCACTCGGAGGAGTCCTTTCAATCAGCTATTTTTACATCAATGCACCTCAGTCATTGATGGTTGCTGCTCATGGATAAATGTTTGGGATTTGGGAGGACCAATTGCTAATGTAATCCTATATTAAGAATCTAATTATATAACTTTTCAATTAAAAGGCAGATGGAAAACAGAAAGGCAATAGAAACTCTAAGCTCTGAATTTCCTAATGATTTCACTCCTACTTGTCCTCTTAGAATTGAATGCAGGCTACAGACACTACCTGGTGGAGTGTGACACACGTTTCTTTTCAGTTAGTATTCAGGGCTCTCAAAAAGATAGTCACACATGACGTCGTATTTTATCATCCACTCAGTACACACTTCAGATAAGGTCTTTTTCTCCCATGGAGACTATTGTTAAAGATTTTCCAGGACAGAACTGGTTATGGGGGAAATGTAGGCGGGAGGAACTTAGCCGGGTAGAGGGACCCTGTGTCCTAACTCACATCCTGAGGCAGTACTTCCTCCAGTATTGTATTACACTTGGATTTCTTCATCTCTACAAGGCAGCAGTTTCCTACCACCACCCTCTCACGAGTTCCACACTCCTCTCCGTCTTCATTTCTTAGGGACACTCGTTTGGCAGTGTGTCTGAAGCACATTCTTAGTGTCCACAGTCATGGGTCTGCTGACATTAAACCGTCATTGAAAAGGAAAGTAAACAGGTTAATCCAGTAAGTTATACTCTGTAGGACTATGGAGAACCAAATAATTCAATGAACGGTAATAAATCTAATTTCATAAGCCACCTACTAAAATCAGTCTACTAACTTTGCAGAGCAAGTGCACACACATGCTCACGGAGAAGCAGGATCCGATGTAAGGACTGAGTGAAGTGATTGAAGACGTGACGGAGAAATGTTCAATTGTCAGTCTACAGACTGATTTTCCATGTTAGCAGCCAATTTAATTGTTTATAAAAGAAATCTTCCTCCACAAATTCTCTCTTAGATAAGATAGGGCAAGCTTTACTAGAACTATTTTGTACAGATGTGCCAAATTAATATGCTTAGCTTCAAACACTATAGATCTTCAGAGCAGCTAAGACTAATGTCCTCCGTGAAAGCTGACACTGGCGGAAGTTTGGGCTTGTCTTGTCTGAACTGGCATCTGCTTACCTGTGGTCCATGGGGTAGGTGCCGTCTGGTATGGACTGAGAAGGAGGGGGGTGAGCTGGGAAGGCCCGGTCAGGTTTTGGAGTATGAGCTGTGTTTGGAGAGGCATGATGGAGTGGGGACACTGGAGTACTGGATGGTGTCGGGGGGTTGGAGGGCCTCATTCCCACGTGTGGCTTCTGATCATAGGCACTACTCAGAGAACAAAAGAGAGAACAGGTTGCGTTGGAGTCATTTTTAAAGAGTCCCCGGAAAGAAAACCTATCTGAGGCATAAGTGATAAGGAAGCTAAAACCTTTGGATTTTTGTTGTTGTTGTTGTTGTTGTTTTTTAATTCTAGAACTTAAAAACTTCAAAGTCCCAAAATGGAAAATAGAATATGAAATCATATAACAACATGAATATTTGTAACACAAATTTTTAGTACCTAGACAACTTAGTTAAGGAAGACCCCTGCAGCTGAGGACTCTCCATCAGCTCCATCTGTTCTCCACATACACCTTTCAGTAAGCTGGACAGATCCGCCCTAAACCATTAAGTACCTGATCATAATTCTCCCTCTATATTACATTTTAAAACAAGACCTAATATTAGCTTAATAAGAGAGACCATATTTGATTTGCCTTTATTTGTGGTAGAACTGTAAGGCAGTGCTGTTGCCTTTGTGGATGTTTTATATTAAATAAATGATGTTTGGCCTTGAATTCCTCACGTGGCATAATAAAGATTAATGAGGCAAATTAAAATGTCTCAGATATATTTAAACTTTCTTTGATTATGAGTGCAAAATAATATTATTAAGAATAAAATCCTATTAGCTTAGACTAACTTCCATTCTCAATTACAAAAGCAAAAAAAAAAGTAAGCTGTTCGTTTTATATTATGAATTTAAATTGCTTCCCAATGTGTGGCTCTCTGGAATATGACTGAACTAATGTCTCCAATCTAGAAAAATGCCTTACTAAAATCAGATTTCATTTTATGAATAACAACAAAAATATTTCCGTGTAAAGTATTTAGATTAACTCTTGTAATAAAAATATTAATGTGAACTGGGTACAGCGGTGAGTGCCTTTAAACACAGAAGAGCAGGCAGTTCTCTGTGAGTCAACTCCGTCTACAGGCTGAGTTCTACACCCCAGCCAATGCTGCCCAGTGAGATTTCATCTCATATACACACAGTGATAGACATTTGAAAATAGCTATTTCTATCAGATTAATGTGGAATAACTTACAGTTTCTCTATTATTACAACAGAATTATATCCAAGTTTACATATGCTTTCCAGAAGTGCAGGGGCATGTGCTACATACATCTACTCCAGCTTTAAAGCAATCTGTACTCATATACAGAACACTGGGAAGGGAAATGAGTGGAGGAGAAAAGAGAGGAACTGGAAGGGAGGGAATAGAGGAATAGATTTAATCAAAACACATTATACACAGTATGAAATTCACTTGTGTTTAGTTCTACATATGTTCTTTACTGATATTTCTGAACAAAAACATGTTCTTTTCATAAAGTGGCTTGGTCGAGTCTTTCCCATAAAGAAGAAACAAATGACTAATTATCCTAAGATATTACTGTCTTCCCCCATAAGCTGTTACATTAAATCTTATTATTTAGAGAGAGATGGAAGTACTAGAATGTATTATATATACCATATATGCTGAGAGAGAAGTTGGTTTCCACAAAACCCTCCAAACTGTCAGCCAATTCCTCAACTGTTAATTTATGGATCAGAGATATATTATTGGATCAAATAGTGTTTTTATTGTCACCATAGTGATAAGTGCTGAATTGAAAAGTGAATCCTATATCTAACCTGTTCAATGACTGGAAATTCTCCAATGTTCAAATAACTGTGATGCGAATACATGCCTTAAGGAGAAAATGCAAACACAAAACTAAATCTTCAAACATGTATTAACATCTTGCGTGAACACAATATGCTTCCATAGTTCACTTTGACAATAGGTATGTTTATAAAACTTTGTAGTTTCAACTAAGCTGCCCCATACGTTCAGTGAGCCTCTTAGGAAATCAGATATCAAACAACAAATTTCAAGAACAAGCAGGAACAAAAGATATCAACATTGGTCAGTTGCCACGAGATGGTACAATTTAATTTCCTTGAGTCTTACATCTCACAGATGCGAAAGAAAGATTCCTCAGGATCCTAATGCATTATGAGCTTGAATTGATACATCTTATAAAAGAGTGCACATATTTGAAATCATTTTTTATAAGGTCTCAAACCACCTCCCTTTAAGAACTAAGTTTCTACTGTAATCCAGAGTAATAGTCAATAGGTAGCGCCAACTTCTTTTTAAATGCAATTAGAGGCCAAGATGAAAAGTAAAAGCATGCAATTCACTACAAAGGGTTTTTAATGAACATATGTGTTATCAAATTTTCTAGCAAATGAACAATGTTCTTCCAATGCACCACCCTTATTATCTCTCAAGAACAACTGGCTTTTTAATAGATAATAGCCTTGGCTAGGCCTTATAAAATTCTAGTTTTATTGCAATTGTCCATGAATGCATCTTATAGATCATCTGTAAAGCCTATCAGATAACTAATGTACTGCTTTTGCTTGCCAAATGTAGTATTTTTTCCCGACAAACTCTTTACCTAAAGTAAATAATGCATTCGTTCCGATGAGAACCTTCAAAGGTGCTTGTGCCAAGTAAGACCCTCTTTTCAAACCCATGATGCTTCAGTACGGCAGAAAAACAACTGATGATTGAGATGAGAATTATTACTTTAAAATGACGCTAACGTGTGTGATTGTATGGCAAATGGGTCTTTAGAGCTCTGCTGAATACATTACCTAATTAGCTTTATTATAGAATGAAGATGTAACCCATAAAATTGACTTGAGATTGTTACATCATTCTGTACTTTCTGTTTCAGAAAGCAATGCTGCTCTCTATAAGCACCGAGCCGCTTACCTGACACTGTACAGGCACTTTTCTCCATAGCTGAATTTAAAGGGCTGCTCTTGACTGCACGCAGACCCGAGTTCTGAACACGGGCTGTGGGGTTCTTTCTTGATTTTCAGTGGTAGGCCATGAAAAGCCACTAAAAACAGAACAAAAATATCCATATAAAGATTCAATTCAATTAGGAATAAGTCTATTAGTTTGTTTAATCTCTTATTTAAAGTATCGTTAACATTTCATAGTAACTTATGCTTGTAAAAACAATGAAACTTGGTAATCCATGAGGCTGAAAGGATTCTGGAAATGTTCTGTGCTCTGCACCACCCCCCCTTCTGCTTATAGTGTGTAACAAAATGCAAGCCTGAAATGTTTTTCTGCTAAAGTAAATCAAATCAGTAGCAATTTGCTTTGCTGATATTAACAATTCTAGAAGCTCAGTTTTCAGAAAAGAAGTTTTGAAAACATGTCATAAAGATTTCCAATGACTAAAACAGAGAAAAAAATGCAACTGTGAGTCAAACTGGAGTACAGCTTTAGGTGTTATTCAGTAGTAATGCTTCCATAGCAACGATTTCATGGCTCATGACAAAGAACTTCTTAGGTGTAGGTCCAAAGGAAAGCCTATAGTAAGGAGAAGTGCCAACATCTTTGAGGCCAATAGTTATTTTTCAAACAGAAACTGAACTACCTGCCTATCTGTTTACCAAAACTATGAAGATAAAATATGATACATGAAAGTTTTTCATTATATGAAATCTGTAATAAAAAATATTCTGTATCAAATGGTGTTCTCCTTGTTCATATAATTTAGTGTGTAGCTGTGTTTAAAGCACAGTTACAGTTCATGGACATTCATTTGTGCTTAATTTAATATAGATTATGTCATAAAATATACACTACAGGAAATCTATATACATATATTCACATAAATGTGCTTATTTTATGACTATAAAGCCAAGTAATAAATTTCACTGTATTTTTAAAAGTCTGATGATCACTCAAGGGATCACTATATTCTCTTTAGATTTATTTCACTATTAAATGTCCATGATAAAAATTCTGACCCATGGAAAAGAAAACCACAAAAGCATTCACAGTGTCCACTAAGAAAACTTTCTCCTCCTGTGTACATGTGATACATGTGTGTGCACTCTTTCAGTAATTCTTAGAATAACAAACATGTATATTGCAAGGTATTTATTGGTATCTTTGGCAAAACTTCTTAATTATTTACTAGCTCTGTGAACATAGACAACAAAATACATATACTAAATTTCTAGCACCTTGAATTAAAACCTAGGTTTACATTTTATTAAATCAATTTGCCCTCAGAGAAGAAACTTAAAGATCTGGGAACTCAGATTTAATTTCCATGAATAAAAATTTGTGAAGACCTAAGATGCTATATTTCTATATTTTTTGTACAAAGGGTATGAAAAGATTAATAAAATACAGCTTGCAAACTACACTTAAACCGAAAGAAAAAAATTAGCAAATTAAGCTTTACTAAAATTAAAATTGTCTCTCTAATTGTACCATTAGAAAAAGGAAGGAGAAGCCATGAGTTCCACAATGCTTGCAACAGAAAGATCTTCTAAATAATTCTTATTTAACATAGAAGGAATTATTGTATAGCAATACAAAGGACCAACTGGAATGGACAAAAGACTTGGACAAGTGGTTCATAAGAGAAAATACCCTAATAGCAAGATAGAGTGGATAACAAAATAAGTGAAAATGTAATCAAATTTTGCTCATCAGGAAATTGCCAATAAAAGCACAAATTATCACCAAATACTCATTAGAAAAACTAAAATGTAAGATCTGACAATACTGATACTGAAGAAAAAATAATTGGCACTCTCATTTATGCTGCTAAGAGGATGGGTTGGTATAAGCATCTCCAAAAAGGGCGAGGCTACCTGCTAAGGTACAACATGAATGTGCCTTATGATCTAGTAATTACACTAATATGTATTCTCATGTATGTGTGTATGCATATATGAGAAAGGAGTGCTTATGTTCCCCAAAAGACGTATGTAGAAATGTTTGTGAGAGTTTATTCATGAAAAGAAAACTAAAAATGTTTTAAATATTCATTGATGGAGGTAAATCAGTAAACCATGGCATCTGCAGGCAAAGAACATTCAGAAATAGCAGGAAATAAAGTACCTTCCAACAGGTCCACAAACACAGATGCTCTCACAGCTATGGAGTTAAGCCCTGCAATTTCCAAAACAAAGCTAACTGGGAGTGTAAAGCTTTCCTTCTGTGTTAAGTATGTGGTTTTGTTCAGAGGCTCAGTTAAATTAAGTCTCTAAGTTAAGCTGTAACTTCATGGCTAGCATCTTTACAAAAAGGGGAGATGTGGACAAGAGATATGGACTTGAGAGAACATCCCATGAAGCTGAAGGAAGACATCAAGGTTGAGGATTCTGCAAACCAAGAAATGCTAAAGATTGACAAGAAAGTGGCAGAGATTGGGGGAAGAACTGTGGAGCAGTTCCTCTCTCTAGTTCCTCAGAACCCTGTTCACATCTTCACATGGCTCTGTAACCTCTGAAAATTAAGACAAGCCATACCTGTTTTTAAGCCACCCAGTACATGACACTTCGTTATTGCAGCCCGATCAAATTAATGCCCCATTCTCAGTAATTTTTGTCACCAAGCTGGTTGTGTAATGATTTTTATGTTACAGAAATTTCTAGAGGATTATCATAACTGGACAAATGTTGACTCCAACGTGAGGCTTGGCAACACCAGTGTACATTCCTTCAAACAGATCCAGCACTTGAAAAATCCATCCAGGTGCCAACACCTGTAGGCTCTTCATCTTGTAGATCTCCAGCTCTAGCAGTGGAGGGCTTTGGCTATCTTTACAGCTTCAGTCTATGCATGTGGGGCTGTTATCCATCATGGGCCAGGGATTAATTTTGTCTTTACTAGTCAGAAGCCAAATGACTAACAGGACAGATCTAAGATGCCCAGGAATTTGTGTTCTTTTGGTTTCTTGTTTTTTGTTGTTGTTTTTTTCAGGTTTGTTGTTGTTGTTTAATTTCTGCAGGTGAGAAATAAAACTTACAGCCGAACTGAAGCCTTCAGTTATCAGCACAAGAACATGAGGTTTCTCTTATGTTCCTCATTTTAGCTTGTTTGCCTACGGGGGACCCTACCTATGACTTCATTACACAACTTCCTTTTTTAACCTTTGCATGGGGGACGTAGAGACTCCGGGTGGAGAGGGCTGAGCTGGAAGCTGGGTAGGTATATTTCATCACAGGACTCCAGGCTTCGCGTCTGCTAATAGGAGGTTTTTCCAGATCATTGGCACCAGCGCAAGAGAAAGCAGCACATTCATTTCGTGCAATTTGCTGTACCTTCCCACATGGAGTTGGTGCATGTAAAAGGCTGTTAAGTACTAAATTATTCCTTATCAAATCACCATCATCTGGAGTCATGATCAACACTAATTAAATTACTTTCACTGAACACGGCTCCAGCCTGCTGCAGAGGCTGCTTACATTCTGCTTGCAGTGCGGTTGTCCCTGGGTCTGGAACACAGACCTGCAGGCATTGGCATTGCTTGTAGTTTAATTAAAGTGAATCTTTCCTTTTTCAAGTGAATTAAATCAAGTGAGTTAGCCTCTTCATTTCATTGACAAAGAAATGATGTTTCCAAATGATACTTTATTCCTGACTTCATAGAGTTCGAATCATTGATCTATGTATGAAATTCATAGTTCACCCTAGGCATTCCTCAAAGAGGGTTCCTGTGCAAACTTTGAAGACCCACAGTTCTAGCAATCAACTCTTCTAGGGAGAGGCAACTAGAACACTCAAGAGATTTGCCTTGCATTCTTTGCTTTGATGGAAGCTTGACCTTTGAAACCATGTCTTAAGTCTGACTAATGATGACTGAGTTTGTCTAGTGGTTAAATTTAAGAGTTCCAAAATACCGGGACTTAAAAATATACACTTCCAAAAAAAAATTTAACCACTTCTTAATCCGAGAGTTTACTCTTGGTATTCATTGTTAAGTGACTGGTAATTTAGTGATTGTTTTCATTTTAGAACTGTGAACTGTGAGACATGCATACTTCCTTTTATTTTCTACCTACATCTTAGAAAGAGAAATAGTTCAGTCAGAACACTACAAAAGTACCGTGACACCTTTGGCTTTCCAAGAGCAAGGATGCTACACTTTAAAAGGGCATCTTTGATTGTACAAAAATACAATATAAAGAAACATGTAGGTAGAGAGAATAGATTAAATTCTCTCAGGAGAATACTTATGTAATCATGACAATAAGGCATTCCCTGTAACCTTCTGCTGAGAACAGACCACGTTTGTTATAGCTGTCCACTAAACCCTCATCCACAAATAGATGGAGTTTCTGTGTATGGCTCAGTTTAGAATCCTAATGGGAAACGGCAACCACGTTTGAAAGCAATTCAGATTTACATGATATTTTATGATCTTCAAAGAACCACCACAGATTCTATTTGGACCATTCCAGTTTGGTAGCTTTTGTTGCTGCTGTGGTTTTAAGGTTGAACTTGACTGTCAATCAAATGCTCAGATGTTGAAGTCTTGGTCCCCATTTTGAGGCACTGTAGTGAAGAGAGGGACCCTTTAGGAGGTAAGGCATAGTGGAAGGTTGTTGGAGTGGACTTTGAGACACTGGTGCCTCTTTTTCTCCCTAGATTAAGAAGTCTGTGTGACATGATACATGGTGTACTGCAGATAAAAGAAGCATAGCCAGCCACCTCAAATCTCCAAATCCATTAGCCAAAATAAATCTTTCTACTTTTTGCTTTATTGGGTATTTAGTCACAGAAATGGCAAGCTAACATAGTCATAAAGAAGCGTAAGCATCCTGTCTTGGTAAAGATCTAAGACTATATTATAGCAGGTTAAGACTTAGTTTTGGGCTACAGAGATGACTCAGTGTTTAAGAGGACCTGTTGCTCCTGCAGAGGACCTTGGTTTGATTCCCATCATGTACAAGGTGGTTCATGACCATTTGTTGCTCTAGTTCCAGTGGATCTGATGTCCTCTTCTGATGCTCCCAGGCACCAAGCATATATGTCCACAGACATGCATGGAGACAAAACATCCACACATAAAGCACACATAGTTTAAAAATTGAAGTATTATTACATGCTTATAATCCCAGCGCTGGGAGTGGAAGCAAAAGGATCAGATGTTTAAGGTCTAAAGGCCAGCCTGGGCTACAAGAGATCGTGCTTTAAAAATAATAACAAATAAACAATTGTTTTAAAGAGCCTTGGAATTTGGGTTGCAATAAAATTCAAATTTGTTTGTACTTGCACTTATAATGTTTCTTATTCACAAACACACTCCACCATTATATAAAATCAGGTATCTCTGAGCCTTTCCTTCCTTAGGTAATTACTGTACCTACTGGGCCCCAGTTGCTACAGTAGGTGCTGAGAGCAAGAAAGCAATAGGGAACTATGGAGTGCAGGTGCTGAACAAGATGACTTCATACCATCAAGTGCACATATGGGTCTAACCAGAGTTTTATTTAGATTTCTAAAAAATATTTCCTCTAGTAAAGATCTTAGGCTGTTCTATATTCCTTCTGTTTGATTAATTCATGTGTGTGTGATACACACAGCTGTATGCATGACCTTCCTAATATATTCTTGGCACTTGTATCTAAATGCAAAAACTTCTCAGAGCATTTGTGTTTGTTTCAGGCATTCTGCCTTCTTTCAATTTATTCCTGAGACCAAAGACATTTAAAATTTCACACTACTCATATTACACTAAAGCAAAGATGGTGCTCTTTCACACTGAAAACTTTCCCTACCCTGGGATAACCAAAACGTCACAAATGACATGCAAGTCTCTTTCTAGACACGGATAGAAAATGTAAATAAGCAGTAAGTGGGCTTGGCTCTGACCTTTCCCTTTTTTTAATCCCTTAATTCTTCTTAGGGTAAAACAGAATAGCAATTTCTATGAATATAAAACAATTACCCTAGGAGAAGAAACATTTGTTTCTAGTTCTTCTCAAAAGAGAACATGGTCTTTGAAACAAATCTACAATTTTCTTTCTTTTTTTTTTTTTTTTTTTTTTTTTTAGTTTTTCGAGACAGGGTTTCTCTGTGTAGCTTTGGGGCCTTTCCTGGAAATCACTCTGTAGGCCAGGCTGGCCTCGAACTCACAGAGATCCACCTGCCTCTGCCTCCCGAGTGCTGGGATTAAAGGCCTGCACCACCACCACCCAGCCAAATCTACAATTTTCAAGGGCTATAAGCCAGGACTGCAGCTTCCTCACAAGAGTCTCCTCACCCTGGTACTTAGACTTCTGGCCTATTAAGAAAATAACACCAAAACCAAAACCAAAGCATGATGTTTAGGTTAGTCTACTATATGATACTTGAAGACTTCTTAAATTAAAGGCTGTGGTCACCTACAACTTACAACCTGATATTATAAATACTTTTCTAACACAACTCTTTCCTATCCCATTCATTGGTGGACAGTCTGTCTAGTTGGAGCCATGTGGCTAACTTGAGTCGTCATGACCAGCAGATATGCGAAGCCTAAACGTTGACCCTCTGACTCTTTCCAGAGGACAGCTTGCTGACCCTTGTTTCAGATCATGATCTATAGTGATAAGGGAGAAAGCAAACATGGGGAAGCGAGCAGAGTGATGTGTGCTCACATCCACTGCTACCCAAGTCCACAAGCTCTCTGGAATCTGTTAACACTTTGTGTGGCCTCTCAGAACCAATTCACGGCGCTGCACACACAAGCTGGTGAAAAATGGCACCCAATTGAGACTAAAACGCTACAAATTTATGAGGCATGAGGAATTTCAGAGCACTTACTTAGACCAGGGGGACATATAACATGTAGAATTTTGCACACCTGTCTAGAAAATATAACTGAAAAAGTCAAAATAAAAACAAATCATGTTGTAGACATCAAAGTGCTTATGGAAAAAAATTACTTGGCTATGGAAGTGGTTTGGAGGAGGGAAAAACCTCTGTAGAAGGTGAAAAAAATAAATGGTATACATAAATTAGATTAAGACCAGATACAAGTACACCATGAAAAATGCATGCAGCCTTTTACACAAATATATGTAGTTAGGAGTACACTCAGTAGATGAAACATTCGCTTTAAGTTGGTATCACTTCAAGTTCAGGTGATAAATGGATGGCAATGACCTCAATTAGTGTTCCTTTAAATTTCAGATGCAAAGGAGAAGGCTTATACAATAAGGACAATAATGTCATATGTTCTGTAAATACACCTTGCAAAGTAGAGAAGCTCAGAGCGTCCTTGAGCTCCATCTGAGCCTCTCAAAAGATTCTTTCTCAGTACATTTACCTCTTCAGACTCTCCCTACCCTCACAGCACACACACACACACACACACACACACACACACACACACACACACACACCCTGACATCCATTACTAAAGAGCCTAATCTGAGCTATCAGCAGAGTGCCTTTATGGGGCCATTAAACCATTTCTCTTGTTTACAGTGCCTGAAGAAAGATATGAATTATGTCTGTGACAAAACAAGCGATAACATTTCTAAACTGCTATCAAAATGCAAACTGAAACACATTTAAGGGCAGGAACCCTGATTTGAGCTTTCAGGATTTTCCATTGTTTGCAGCATCTAGAAATATATTCACCTATAATATCTCTGAGACAGAAATTCGGGCCATTGCACGGCAACATGATATCCATTTATTTCTTAAATAAGATTCTTTAAACAGTTATAAGATGACACAAAAATTTTAAGGGGATACTGCTGGTTCACAGAAATCCACTGTGTAGCGGCCCCTCGACGTTCAACAACTTAAAAGATGTTTAGTAATCGTGAGAAACAACCATTGTTTTCTGAACCTCAGAATTTTTAAATTCAAGATGATGTTATATATGGTCAAAGTTTTGAGACTGAGACAGTGCTGGTTTAATCTTCAGAACCCTCTGAATACAAGAACACTAAGAAGAAGATTCCGAGAGGAAAGCAGGTCAACTTGGGCAGAGCCAACACCTGCTGTCAGCAGGAAATCTTGGTGGAGTCATGCATTTCCTAGGAGAGGGATCTAAGCCTTCAGCGACTCCTATCAGCAGCAGTGAGTGTGCTCTCTGCTGCACAGGTTTCTCAATAATTCTGTCGGAGGCAGACCCGAACAAAGAAGAGATCACACGTGAAAATGTCCTGGAGGTAACGGTGACCCTGGAACTCACACCCCCATGCGGCATCACATGTCCACAGACCGAGGACCTGAAGGCAAAGCTGAACTAGAAACCCAGAATCCTCACAGTCTGCAGAATGGACCTCTTGGTGGAGCTTGACCTCCGGGGGCAGCTCTTCCTCAAAAGCAGACTCACTAACGCAACTTTCATACATTGCAAAGCACCATTACAGTATCATAACAGAATACAATGGGAAGGTATTCTGGGTCTACATGTGTCACCCCTCTCCTCAGAAAATGGTGGGGATGCAAAGTGGACTTCTCTCACTTGACTAAAATGACTTTTCCTACCAGCTCTGATGACCTCAATCAGGTCGCCAACATTTCTTTGGTTTCAACTACATCTGGTTACTTGTGATAAATTTAGCAGATTAAAATTATTTTTGTGCTTTAAAAATTCAAAATTAAGAATTCTCCAGAAAGGAATGATAACAGCAGAACTATGTCACTCATGGTGGTCAACATTCCACCATGAAATACAGGTCAGTAGTTGACTAAGCCATATCAGCTGATTCCTTCTGCCAAGACCTGGGTTTTTATATTTGACACACTCTCTTCTGCTCCCATCCCAATCTCCAGCAACATCTGCATTTAGTTCACTTCACCTACTTATCTGCTAGGCATGTGAGTACCTTGTCCCTTATATAACACATAAGTCATCGTGTGTCCACATGCTGGCATGTACATTCATACTCACTATCTATCTATCTATCTATCTATCTATCTATCTATCTATCTATCTA